>JAODAL010022667.1:0-64221 GCA_025379985.1 Phyllomedusa bahiana
TTGGGGGGGACCGTTATGAGGGGTTTCTGTCTCTGGAGGACCTAACACCATGGATTACTTGGATAGACCATTAACCTCTGCAGAAAATGTGTAATGCTGAGTTTCCCCTTTCCTGGTGCTGTTCAGGAATTGAGCACTTGGAGCTAGGTTTCCTTATAGATGATCAGTGGGGGGTCAAAACAATAAGTTTTGATTGTTCTTTCTGAAAAAAGGACACCTTTAGTGCTGATTACAGAAACAAATCCAGCCTATCTTGTCTCCCCCATAGACATGAGATTGGTAATGGATACTGCTGAAATTGACAGGATATATACAGGAAGCTCATGTTTATGGCAGGTTAACAGACGCTCTACATAAAATATTTTCCTGGTAGCTAATGAAATACTCTCAACAATATCAAAGATTCCTATTTAGATTATAGACAAGTGAAACTTTCTTTTACCCAAGGCAAGTATTCAGTTCACTACCCTAGCCCTTTTCCTAAATACCCTAACTAGGTAAGAGTGACACCTGGGCACATGCCTACCCAACACTATGACCCATGCTGGATGTTTTGTCTGCTATTTTATGATTAAAAACCGGGGAATATTACATTGACTAGAAGAAAAGACCAGCTGCCATTATAATTCCACAGTTGTATGATTTCATCTGGTTCCAAAAGGTGTCACTGTAAGGCAAGAATAATCAGCAAATCCTCCACATATTCTGTACAGATACAAGAATAGCAAGGCGTAGTTCAAGACAGACAAAATGAGATTCAAAGGCTTTTATCTGACAGAGTCCGGTTGTGCCCAATTACAGTAGACTGGAGAGAGCCATTGTCTATCATTTACATAAACTATAATGCTTTATATCGGACATCTGTATTTCATAAGCATACATCACAGAATTCTTTCCTCTGAGCTACAGACAATAGTTCTGTATGTGATTAGCAGCAGTGGAGAGATAAGGAGACCTGTAATTCTATGCATAAGGGCCTTTTACTAAAGGACTGTGCTCTTGTATATTCTGAAATACCTACAGAGATAACCTGATACTACATCCAAATAATGTATGGGAATGTTGGGGAAAAAGCCATAATACAAAACCAATAAGAAACCAACACTTTGTAAAAATAAAAATACCGTATACACTCGAGTATAAGCCGAGGTTTTCGGCACAAAAAATTGTGCTGAAAAAATCAGTCCTTGGCTTATACTCGAGTCACTGTCGGCAGTTGGGCGCTGCAGTGGCTCAGGCACCGGCAGGGACACTTCAGCTCTATGCGACTCCTCAGGGAGCGCATATAGCTAACTCCCGAGTCAGCCCACAGCATTTGGGCGCTGCCATGGCCCGTGCGCCGTTGGTGATCTCTTCACCTGTATGCGACTCCTCTGAGAGCGCATACAGGTGAAGATACCATTGCGGAGCAGAGAGCGAGACATCACGCCACCTTTGCCAGAAGACGGATCGCCCGGGAGTTGGAGCAGTGAGGGAGCAAGGTAAGTACTTGTATTTTTTTTGTGGGCATGGTGATGTCACAGATGACCCGGGGCTGTCTGGGGCCGTCGTGGGGCCGTCTGCTAGGAGATTGCTCACTCCTCCTGCCTGCGACTTAGCTCCTACGATCTTAATTGATTGTCGGAGCTAAGGGGTTAAACACCCGCGGCCGGATCTCACTCTGGCCGCGGGTGATGCGGCATGAGCCCAGCGGTAATATACCGCTGGTCCCATGTCGCGATCGTGTGGTGCTCGCTTGTTAGTCCACACGATCCCAGGACATATCCATACGTCCATTTGCGGCAACGCACTTCCCGCTAGGACGTATGCGTACGTCCAGTGTCGGGAAGGGGTTAATCAGTAGTACACGACTGTATGTACAGTCATGTACAGAAGCTGTATGGTTGGCCTCAAGAATCAACTTCACAAGTGATGCCCAAGAATCAACTCCACTGGTGGGCCCTTGGCACCCCAAGCCGACACTGCTTCAATGAGTGCCTTATTACTGCTCTGTATAACTTAGAATCGGCGTGACGCTATAATACAGTACTATGCATGACATTTAGCTGAACAGGCCACCTAGGACTGTACCCAGTTACCAACTTATCAACGTGTGATACCATAGTTATTACAAACCACAGTGTGTGGTCAACATGATTAATTTACGTGAAGCCGCTCAGCTGTTCTACTTCACTTAAGAACGGAAGAAACTAAAGCACAAATTCTCTTGTAACCAAGTACAGATTCTCCAAGAGAAAAAGTGCGGAAGGTAAGATAATGCTCTCTGGTCTCTTCTCGTAAAGAGCCGCAGCTGAGATCCTTGGCATGTTGCAGCTGGCTTTTAAACCCATCGCTTTGTTAGCTGTTCAAATAAAATATACTTGATGTGTCTGTAAAGTTCTAAAATGAAAACCTTTACAAAAATCCATAATTTTAAGGGCTCTTATCTCTGTTTTTAAAATAATCATTGAGTCGTCCCATGATTCTGAAAGAAAACATAATGATCGAGAAAACTAATTTTCTTAAGTGTGTTTACTTAACACTTGCACAGAGCATTTTACAGGGATGTGGGTTCTACAACAAAGCATTTGTAGAAGTCTTTACACTGAGAAGACTTTTTCCATGACTTTTTTTTTTTTTTGCTCTTCAATAGTTAAAGTTATTGGTTGCAGGTTTTAAGATCTGTTATGGCTTCAGTCATTCGGCAAGATGTTTTCTCATATGGACACCTATTCAGAAGATGCATTTCACAATAAGTATGATATGATTAAATTGGGAGCCCTTGTTTTTTTTTGTGGACTACTATGTGTGTGTGTACAGTATCTTTATTTTTGAGTTCCTTTAACTCTATAATAATACAAGTGGGTCAAGAAGACACTATGGGTGAAATGTATGAATGGGGCTGCACCAGAAGTCTGGTGTCTTTTTAGGCCGAAAACTGGGGCAGCCCCATTCGCTATATTTTTAATCAGGTACGCTCATATTTTAGGTGCATCACAAAGCACTTGCGGCACTTTGTAATGTGCCTGAGATAAGGGGGCGTGCTGGAGGTGTGTCGCACTACAACCGTATGAAACTACACAGGTATGCCTTTTTATCAGCAAATCCAGAGGCATTACTGCTGGAACTGTATTTTATTAAAGTTTTAAGGAATCAAATCAGATCAAAGCAATGACATTGAAACTGAATAAAGCTTAATATCAAACATAACATAGTCTGACAGTACATATGAAAAGTATGCAATGAAAGATCAGAACAATCTTACTAGGATTCAACTCACAAGTATACTATATAGCATAATATGGACTGGTAAGATACAAGACAAGACACATAAGGGGTGAACCTTTATCAGGCAAATGAGATCAACAGTGGCAAGATGGAACAGGTTCATAGATTCAGGCGCATTCTACACTACTAGTGAGCAAAAGAATGGCACCAGGGTGCCAAAAATCACACATGTCTCCCTATTACTGTAACTATCTCACAAAAAGACCTAAAGGGGAATTCTGGCATTCAGACAAAAATCTTAAAGAAGGTTGCAAGGTCATTATAAACTGATCAAAAGTATAACACTAACCTCACATCCTAATCATGTAATTGCCTCTTTTGTCACACCGTTGTTCTCTACTGTAACGACCAGCGGTGTCAGTATGCACTGACACTGTGGACGTCGGGTGCTTGGTGTGGATCCTCTGGACCACTGCAAGTGGAGATGGTGGTATCGGGACCACATCAGAGAGTGAAGTCTAACGGGCCCCTGATCTTCACCGCAAGGCCAGAATGGATTTCGCTGTGGGGAACCCCTGCGCTACTCCTGATGTGGATACTTGTGGTGGCAGCCAAAGTGCAGGTGACAGAGTCCAGGCAGTTATCAAGCAGGTATAACGGCATAATACAGCAGAACAAAGGCACAGGAACAGCAACCTGGAAACAGCAGCGTTAACTGAGGACTGGAAGCTGGTCCTGGGCAGAAAACTGACAGGCAAGACAGCAGGATACAGCAGAATAAACAGGTATCAGGGTGGCAGATAACAGTGGAATTCAGGAACCCGGGTACAGACAGACAGTCAGGACAACAGGAACAGCAGGGTTAAACATACACAGGAACAGGCAGACATAATGACAGGTAACAGCAGGAGCGCAGGTGGACAATCCTGAACTGACTAGGAAGAGAGGCAGGAAGTTCATTATATTCCAGGAGGTCATAGACCATCGGACAGGTAATTGGGACACTGTCCCTTTAACTCCAGACCAGCTAGAGCGTGTGCTCCCTTGAGAGAATGTGCAGAAACAGGCAGGAACAGGAGGCAGAAGCAGGTAAGTACACAACAAATAAGGGACATGCCAGGGACTGTGACAAACACAGGAACACAGAAAGGACACATCCATGGCCGCAGTCCACAACGGGTACTGCGGCACGGACCGTGACACCTATGTTCTCCTCCTCAGTGTAGAAAGACTGGAATTGACTTGAACAGCAGCCTCGAGAGTAGCAGATTATAGTTTATATAATGCATGGCTGACATCTACAGTCCCTGACTGTAGAAGTTCTGTCGCTTATCCATGTTTTGGAAACCAAAGCTTATAGCCTGACTTAAAATTCATCCATTGGTTTTAGGAATGACTCATATACAAGCTGAAACCCTTCCAAATGAGGTTTTGTTAACAAAAATAAATTTGCTTCACTGCTGAAATATTGATCATTTAAGGAACACAGGTCAGATTTTGGCAAGACAAAAGTTTTGTCGCCCACAGAAAGTAATGTGAAAATCCAACAAATAATTCACTTCAAATACTAAGATATGTTTCATAACATTGGTGAATGAAGTTGTGGTGCTATTAGAGCCATATTTAATATTTTGTGTGACTTCCATGAGCTTGAAGAACTGCATCCAGGCGTTTCGCTAATGACAATTTATTGATGAAGACATCAGGAATAGCAAAGAATGCAGTCTTACATGCCTCCCAGAGTTTGTCAAGATTCTTTGGTTTTATCTTCTAAGCTTCCTCTTTTATTCTACCCCAAACATGCTCAATGATGGTCATTTCTGGTGACTTGGTTGGCCAGTCCTGTAACTGCAGACCATGATTTTTCCACCACCAAACTTAACTCTTTTCTGGGTGTATCTTGGATCCATACGGCTCTAGTAGGTCCCCTGCAGTATTTGCAGCGGCTGTGGTGTAATTCAACTGAAGATTCATCTGAGAAATCCACCTTCTGCCACTTTTCTAGCGTCCATCCGTTTAGCAGACTGTGGGCCTTGGCAAATGCCACACGGTTTTTTAATTGCCTTTTGTTAAGTGCTGGCTTCTGGGCACTGATTCGACCATGGAGGCCATTTCGAGACAGAATTCTACAAACTGTTCCAGTTGACCCAGGGAATTGAGGTGACCAGGCCTGTTGGAGCTGTGCTGAAGTGGAAGAGGGGACTTTTCGAACCAACAAACGTTCCTCCTGAGCAGTTGTCTTGAGGGGTCTGCCGGACCTGGGGTTGTCAAAAAAATCTCCAGTCTCTTCAAATCTTTTTTTTAATTCTTTGTACTTGACGCTGAGACACATTAAAGGGGCCAGCCACCTCTGCAGTGGATTTGGTCTTCAGCCTCTTGATAATCAAGGCTTTGGTCGCAGGGTGGATTTTTGGCATGTTGTCAGAAGTCAAGTTGCAGTTCAAGTGAAGGTCTGGGGTGCTGGAGTTCTTTTTATACACACCCACTAATTAACTGATTAATTAGTGAGCACAGGTGAGGCTGTAAACTAGGATTGGGTGCATTATATGACAATGAGACAAAACTTTTGTCTTGCCAAAATCTGACCTTTCTGTGTTCCTTAAATGATCAATATTTCAGCAGTGAAGCAAATTTATTTTTGTAAAAAAAAACTAATTTGGGAGGGTTTCAGCTTTCATATGAGTCATTCCTAAAACCAATGGATGAATTTTAAGTCAGGTTATAAGCTTTGGTTACCACAACATGGATAAGCGACAGAACTTCTGTCAGGGACTGTACTGATGAACAAGTCTCCACCATCTTGTACATCTCATAATGTGTCCCCTCACCTCTGAGCCTCTCACGTTAGTTTCCAGTAACAGGTAGTCATAAACTCATAGCTCCCCCTCTTGTAACTCCAAGTGCTGGAATTGAGCATGCCTGACTAGAAAGGTGAAACTGAACTTGATTTCGTATCCCTTGGCAACAAGCTATAAACATCATCATTTGGGGCAGTAAGTGGTGAGTGATTATGTGGAAAACTACCAAAAATATTTAAAGGGGTTTTCTAAGACTTTTGTAAACCTCCCTACCACCTCCCACTGTGTTAAAATAGAAAACCTATACTCACCTCTCCAATCACCACTGTTCTAGCTCTGCCAAAGCTCCAATGTCCCTCACTGATGACATCACGTCCATAGATTACATGATGCTGCAGCCAATCACTGACCTCTGTGGTCACATGTTGAACATATAGGCATGTGGCTGCTGATGCCAGAGATTGACTGCAGCATCACGTGATCCATGAACAAGATGGCATCAGTGAGGCATTGGAAGAGGGACAATGGAGCTCTGGAGCAGTAGTGATGAATGAGGTAAGTATGGGGTCATTTTCTATTTTATCACAGTGGGAGGTAGTAAGGAGAATTTTAAAAGTCTTGGAAGACCCCTTTAAGCCCTTACCGACACATGACATATCCTTTGGTCATAGGGCCAGTAAAGTTCTAGGTAGCAGGATTACTCAGTTATCCCTCTATATTAAAGGCTGGTGTCAGTTGCTAATTGCAACTGACACCCGCTGCTAACAGCAGGGAATGGAGTTGAGTCCGTTCCCTGCTGTTTAACCTTCTAGATGCTATGGCGATTGCGACCATGGCGTCTAAATGACGCTGACTCACTCTGATCGGCACCCCTGCGACAACATCACAGGTTGTCGATCGGTTGACATGGCAGCTGGAAGCCTTGTAAAATACTTTTCTTCACATTTTGCCACATTTGGTATGGGCAATGACACCATTAGAAAGCACCTCTTCTCCCACAAAATAAAAACCCTCATATGTCTATGTAGCTAGAAGAGTAAAAAAGTTATGGCTCTTAGAATGCGAGGAGGGAAAAAACCTAGAGCCATATTATTATGTCCGGCTGTCAGGAAGGTCATATATTCAGTATTGTAATGTTCAACTGCATAATTTCAATAGGAGTTTACCAAAATTCCCCTTTACATTTGACATATACCATAGGAGAGGAGAGAACAGTTAATTGTTTTTGGGTCTAGTTATGTAGGGGTGCTGATCGTGTGACCTTAAGGCTCCTTAATGGCTGATTATGGTTGCAACTCTGGAATATAAACTGGATAACACATAAAAAACAGTATTCCACATGGGCCACCCACATTGTGCTTATTACATTGTTTATGATCCAAAAATGAACTTTGTGTCTAACAATGACATTCACAATATTGAACCATCTGTTTGAAGTTTCTATGCTCACATGGTTTACTACTGGGTGCACCAATTTTTTTTTCCAAAAGCAAAGTGGTACATCATTTCTCTTTCCATGTCTAGTCTTTGTGTGTGTCTTAGTGGTTGTAATGATATATTAGATTGTCTGATCCGCAGGGATTGATGTAAATTAATACATCCTCCTTAGAAGATAGCAGAATCTGTCAACACTACAAATTAATATATTCATAATAATTGCAATTTTATACAGTATTGTTGGAAATCAAAGTCATTAATGAGAAAATCATTAACACAAGTGGATTCATTAATATGTTTCTTTATCCTGTACCAAACATTACTTGTTGCCAAAATTCCTTTGTCATGATTATTAGTCTGTCCCCAAATTAATGGGACTCATTTAGCTTAGAGGGATTTTCCAATTTAAAAATATAAAATAAAAATGTTTTGGAGCTGGGTTATAAAACAAAAAAACATACCTTTGTAGTTACCCCCATTTGTACTGATGCTGCCAGTGTTGTCACTCATTTTCCTCTTTACTTCTTCTTCTGTGGTTGGCTCATCACTAGTGTTAAGCGATTATTATCGACAAAGTTGAAATCGCAAGTTTTTAGGTGATCGAAATTTTATAGATCATGGCGATAATTAAGGCAAAATCTGGCATCATCTATTAAGATCGCGCCATTTTGTGGCACTTCCAGTAATTTTGGCGCACAGCAAAATCAGATTAACAGAATAGAGGCAGGGTAATTGTGTGCGACGTCATGACTGAATTGTGTATGGTTTCGGATGCTGGAAAATCACAGTTACCCGTTTTACATAGAACAGCGTTTCCTGTTAACCTCAGTGTCTCTCAGCGTCTCATAGGATAGACGTGCGCTCTGCCTGTGGCCAAACATCTCAGCGAAATTATTCTATTTCAGCACAGAGAAACCTCTACTATTAGCTTTATCCTTACAATTTTAGTTAGTAGAAGTGAAGATTTTATGTAGTTAGGTATAAATTTTAAAGGACATCTACCGCTGTAAAGTCACAGGGGGAGCGGGGGGGGGGGGGCCCAGGCGAACACATACAAGGCTCTATAAAGAACACTGATAAAGTTCACCAGTTATACTTAGATGTCGACAATGCACTGCGCATATTTTTATTATAACATTTTGCTATTTGAAAATATTTCCTTGAAATTGGGCTAGCCTGAACTTATATTTAGGATACACATCATTTCTAGTAACTAGCAGGTCTCTGTGTTAAGGTCAAAACTCCATCTTTTATTATCAGTATACATTTCAGATAGGTGTTCAATTTCAATTTTAACCAATTCCACCTTTGTCATATATCCACCTGCACTTAAATCTGAAAACCAGCAATTTTATAGTCACCACAGGTGAATTGAAAGGTTGCCAAAAAATACCGTGTCTTATACGAAAACTTAACAGATTACGTGGTTTTTTTACTTGGCGCACTTCAGCTTTGTTCATTGACGCGAGCTTGCACTAAATCTGAAAACAGCAATTTTATATCACCACAGTGAATTGAAGGTGCACAAAATACCGTGTATTATACGAAAACATAACAATACAATTTTTTTGAATTTGGAGCCACTACACCTATGTTAATTGACCAGCTTGCACGTAAATCTAAAAACAGCCAATTTTAATAGTCACCACAGTGAATTGAAAGGTTCAAAATACCGTGTATTATACGAAAACATAACAGATACGTGTTTTTTGACTTTGGGCACTACAGCTTGTTCATTGAGCAGCTTGCACGTAAATCTGAAAACAGCAAGTTTATAGTCACCACAGATGAATGAAAGTGGCAAAAAATACCGTGTATTATACGAAAACATAACAGATACATGTTTTTTTGACTTTTGGCGCACTACAGCTTTGTTTCATTTACGCAGCTTGCACGTAAATCTGAAAACAGCAATTTTATAGTCACCACAGGTGAATTGAAAGGAGCAAAAAATACCGTGTATTGATACGAAAACATAACAGATACGTTGTTTTTTGACTTTGCGCACTACAGCTTTGTTCATTGACGCAGCTTGCACGTAAATCAGAAAACAGCAATTTTTTATAGTCCCTCACAGGTGATTGAAAGGTGCAAAAATAAATTATATTATCCGAATACATTTCAGATACGTGTTTTTTGACTTTGCGCACTACAGCTTTGTTCATTGACGCAGCTTGGCACGTAAATCTGAAAACAGCAATTTTATAGTCAGCCAGATGAATTGAAAGGTGCAAAAAATACCGTTGTATATACCGAAAACAATAACAGATTACCGTGTTTTTTTGACTTTGGCCGCACTACAGCTTTGTTCATTGACGAGCATGCAACGTAAATCTGAAAATCGAGCAATTTTATAGTCACCACAGTGAACTGAAATGTGCAAAAAATACCGTGTATTATACAAAACATAACAGATACTTTTTTTTGAACTTTTCCCCATCCAGATTGTTGATAGAGACCCTTGCATTAAAATTTGAATCCCTTTTTGTTTTGATTAAGGGATTTGAAATAGTGGGTTTTTGCCGTTTTTTAATAGAGACTTTCCAAAACTTTCCATACCTTTTAAATTTTTAATTTTGACTTTGGGGGGGGGCGAAATGAAAGGGGGGTTGGGTAAAGGAGCAAAGAGGGGGGTAGCACAGGGGAGGTAGGGGACGGAGAAGGTGCTCCTTCCACTGCTGGCGAAAAACAGCATGCCAGCAGATCGTCATTTGCAGGACCGCAGCCTGTATCGCTGGGGTCAGGGCCCTGTGAATCTCAGTAAAAAAACACGTCCCCAACTTCCTTCGTGGTTAAATGAACCTGCATTAGCATCTTACCCCCTCTCCTCGCAGTCACCCCCCCACAAATTTCTCTCAGCTCATCAGCATCCGTCCAACAGAAGCAGCCCAAATTTTAACTCGTGTACCCACCACTGTGGAAATCCTTTTGTCTGAAGCCCTCTTGATGACAAAATGTGGTTGGGTCAGAAGGCATGTTAAAAGATAAACAGGATTATTTAGTCTGATCTGACCCCATTATGATGCCATCAGAAAGGAGAAAGGAAAACCCGGTCAATTTGGCAAAAATCCCGGCGGGCGGCAACGCCTTGCAGGCCCTCTTGCTTGTAGCCCCAGCTTCTGGATGCAGAAAGTCAGGCGACCAATCCCTTGGGGATGAAAAGAGATATGAATTGCGGGTCCATCGTGGTCTTTCCGCAGATTGTTTGCGAGCGCTTCCAGGGGGAGGAGGAAGACAATGGGGTATGTCAATACGGGGCCCCACAAAAAGGGAGGGGCGTCGCAAAGTCCGCTGATATTCCCGCCCGCCACGGTCAGCGAAAACCCCCCTCCCCGCTTACGCCGCAAAAAAGTCCAGGGCCTCTCAAGCCCGGGGTTTTTAGGGAAGCCCTGATTTACCCAGCGATTCATATGCCCCTTGCCGTAAACGCATAATGAGGGAAAACCTTAAGTGGTTACCACACCAACATGTCTAGTCACATGCAGCGAATGATGAGATGAAATGGGAGGGAACACTTGCCAAAAAAGGGCCAGACCAAACCCGGCCTCCAACCCTTTTCCACCCCCTTTTTCTCCCCCCTCCCTCCCCTCCGCCACCACAACGTTTCCCCAGCTGCCCATGTCCTCAGAGTCATGTCAGGGGTCCCCCCGCTTCGCCCCCCCGTCCCCCAGTACCCCCAGCACCCCCAAGACCCATCCTACCCCTTTTCCTTCCGCCCGTTTGACGACCTGCAAAGCCCTACAAACGGCCAGTCTAGCACCGCCCCCTGTTTTTCCAGTTTTTGGGGATAAGAAAAAACTTTAAACCCCAAACCATCCCCAAAAACCCGAAGCCGAAAGTCGGCTTGCCAAAGGGTTTTGGCCTTTTGGGAAAAGTTGCCCTTTTCCGTCTGGTGGAAACAGATGGGGCCCGCCACGTCATTGGGCCCTTTTCCCGCCCCCCCAAAACCAGATGCCGAGCAAGGGAAAAACTTTGCCCGGGAAAACCTCCCTGCCCTGGCCAGCCACGGTGATCTAAAATTTTCAAGCCGTTTTTCTGCAAACTTTTGGGGCCCCGGAAAAATCGGGCCAAACCGGGCACCCTGGACAGTAAAACACGGCCCAAGGCCCTATATCCTGTGACAGCCACTGGGTGAGCTGGGTGGAAAGTCTTCCGGGGGGGGACGGTGGGTCTCAGGCCCGGGGGCCCCGCTCTTTCCCAAAAACCCCATGGATGGGGGCAGGGGTCTTTTCCCCCCAAAGGGCCCTGCTGGGTTTGGGATCACGTGCCCAGAGAAACCAACCTTTTTGGGAAAATTTAATCTGTCTTGGGAGACCGTCCCCCAAAACAGGTCAGGAGCTGGGGGGCGGGTCCCCCGCAATGAGGGCCCCCAGGCGCTGGCTGGGTGGGCCAGAACCTTGTGCCAGGCAAGGGGGGATGCCCAAAAATGGGGGAAAACGCTGGCCCGCCCCAAAAAAACGGGTAGGGTGGACACATCCCTTTCCTTTGGGACAAAGTCCAAAACCTTTTTACCGTCCAGGAAAATTTTTTTAAAGACTAAAACCCGGGGGTGAAATGCCCCGCTGAAGAAAAGGGCCCAGGTCGAGTTCGCAAATTCCGGGGGTTTCCCAAAAATGCTTTCGTCCCGCCTTTGGGGGCGGGCAGCTTTAGCTCCGGGGCCCCCCGCAACCGTCTCAATTTTTACTTTGGGAACCCTGCTGGAATTCCCCCCTCTACATGCCCAGCGATTTGGGGGCAGCAGCGCCCCCGCCCCTTAAAGCAGTAAAAGGGAAATGACACATGGCCCTTAACCCAAAACCCGCGGTTTCGGACCTCGGGTTTGAACCCCCGAAGTGGGAAAGGGAAAGGGGAAAGAGGGCCGGGACCATCCCTTTCCAGTTTTGAAGAAGCCCAAAACCCAAAAAGGTCGTTTCGGACAATGCCCCTTTTCAGCAAAGAGCATTGTTGGGGATCTTAGTTCTGGAACCCATCGTAGGACACTTCCCGAAAAAAAAGGTCCCGCCCAGCGGGCGGAGGAAGGGGAAAGGACACAGATGGGACACTAGCCTTTTTTCTCCCGTCAAATCCACAAGGGCCCATCAGTTTTTGCAATTTTTAACGGTCTTCATTAGGGAGTGGTTCGGGGGCCAGAGCGATGCAAGGTGGCCCCATCACTCTCAGGGGGCATCAATCCCAGGCAATCAGGGGTGTGTTTTAAAACTGTGCCGGGGGCAGCGGAGGAGAAAAGGGAAATTTTCCCAGACACCGATGGGTTTAAAACCAAAGTTCCCCGCCTTGGAAAGAGGTTGGGGGGCAAAAAATTTTAGGGGGGAAAGGGGGAAGATGAGGGAAAATCATTTGCTATGCCCCTCGAACCCCGGGCTTGGGAAATCAAGGCTCCATCCCCTCACATGAGTTCTTGGATGCCCATTTTTTTCCAACATGATCCTCGCATTAAGGCCATCAAAAAGAACAACAGTTTACTGGGTTTTCCCCCCCCCTGGATCCCCGGGGGCTAAACAAAAATCAGCACTTTCCTTCCACCCCCCCAAAAAAAGAGTAAAAATGCAGGAAAAAGGGGACCTTGCTGATTGAACAACTGGAGACATCGGGTTTCGCTGCTTCAAATTTTTTCAAATGTTCCCGGGTGGAAAAAACGCCAGCGAAAAAACAGCAGTAGAGTGGCCCCAAATAGCCGGTTTGCGGGAGCAGCAGCAGCAGGCCAAAGGGGGCAGAAAACCTAATGGGGGGGACCTCTTCAAAACTTTTTTTTTACCCCCCTTTACCCAAAGCAATGGGAATTTCAGGGCAAACAAACAACCCCCCAAACCCGGCCCAAGACATTGGGGCAAAGACTATCTGCGTCTCAACAACCCCCGGGTGTTTTTGTAAGTGTTCCCGGACCCAATAGACTTTTCGGTATCCAAAAAAAGGGCGAAATGCCCCGGGTGGCTCGGGGCCCCGCCCTAGAGGGTTGGGCCTTTCCCCGCCCCCCCAGCTCCATACTGAGCTGGGGGCCTTTCCCGACAGCCAAGGATTCATTCAGGGCAAACGCATCCGGCTTTTTCCCCAGAAAAATGTGGATCCCTTTGCTTTCATCAAATGAAACAGGCCTTGGGCCTGATTATGGGTTTTTTGGGCCCCCAATTGCCGAGGGTCCAAAAAATTAGGTTTTTTCCCGGTCTAATTTTACAAATTTCCCCTCCAAACAGAAATGGTCCCCTTAAAAAAAATTAAATTTTAAAAAAAGACATTTTTCTTACTGCAATTTTTATTCCAGTTTTCCCAAAAGTTCTTTGGGGGGAAAAGGGGAGGAGGTGAAAAAAAAAAACCGGGGAAAAAGAGACACTAAAAGGAGGGGTCAAGAGGTAGAAAGAAACCCAAGAGAGAGCGGTGCCTGGATACCGTGGCGGGGAGCAGTGAGGAGATGGTTGATCCACATGTAAAAACGCTGCAGAAGCCCCGAAGAAGCGAAAGATAGTTACCCTAGATTTTGCTGTCGGGAGATATTTAAAAACTTTGGGAAAGAGCAGTTTCCGGGGGTTGTAGGGGGGAAACCCGGGATTGCAGAGGTCTAAAGAGAGTTAGCAGAGGAGAGGGGATCAGGCGAGAGTGACAAGCGTTCTGGGATTTGGGAAAGGGAAGGGGCGGTTAGAGACTTGTCGTATTGCGGGCAGGGGGGTCCAGAGAGGTTTTTAAAGAAAGGGGGAGTTAAACAGGGGTTTTAAAAGGGGAGAGGGAAAAGATCCCAGTGGGAGAGAGAGTTACAGATTGTATGAGGTGAAGAGGACAGCTGGGAAATGGAGGGGACAAGGTGGGGGGGAAGGGGTTTCACTAAGAAGGGGTTTGGGCGAGCAGACAAGAACCCGGGCACTTTTTCTTTGTGTCGGGAAAGGACTGAAGCAGATTAGGGATGGCGGGAGGGAAGGAGGGGTTTAATTGGGTTGTGATGGAGTGTTTTTGCCGGATGCTTAAATTTTGTCTTGAAGTGAGTGGCCAGGTCTTCAGACAGGGTCAGTGACCGGGGCCAGCTTTGGGCCCCGAGAGGAGGGGAAAGTTCAAACAGACTTTTTGGTTGTGTGTATGTTTTTTTGGGGGGGAAAAAAGATTTTTGTTTGGCGCAGTGAAGGGCATTTGGGGTAGGTCCTGGCATAAATTTTGTAGGGGAGAAAGTCTGCAGGTGCTTTGACTTTCCCAAAGCTCAGGCACCCGGGGGAACAGCGTGTAGATGGCGGTTGGGCGTTTCCAAGGCTGGGGCGTCGTTCTGGGGGTGCGGTGTGTGAGGGTGCCAACTGTCAGGGGGGTTGGAGATTTCATTGTAACTTTAACCCCCAGGTCAGGACGGGAGAGGGGGAATTGGGGCAGTGAGGACTGTATGGTTTGAGCTCCTGAGTGTTGATAGAGCGGAGATTTCGATGGGGGACGGGTTGGGGTGTCGAGAAAGGCTGAAATTGTTGAAGTAAAAGAGATAAGGTTTTTCCGGAGTTCAAAGGAGATTTGGTAAGATTAGAAAAATTTAGCAGAGGCGCAGAAGGCCAACAAGAGAGTTCCCATCCCTTTTGGGTTGGGAGTAGGGAAAATGCGAAGGTCAAGAGAAAGGTTTTTGAAAGAAACGAGGGCGGAAGGGAAAATAGGGTTGTCCAATGGGGGTGTTTAAATCGCCCAAGATGAGGTGGGGTAGTCAGTCGGGGAAAAGGGAAGCCAGGCACAAAAGATCCAGAAACGGCAGGGTGAGCCGGGGGGTCTGTTTGCAACTGCGACTCTGAGGAAAATGGCCGAAAGGTTTTGAGGGTTGACCTCAAAGGAGGGGGAAAATGATGAGGGTACAGGAGGAAAGACCTGGTAGGTGCAATGTGGAGCGAGAACTATGCCAACTCCTCCACCTGGCCTGTCAGGTCTGGGGGTGTGGGTGAAGTGTAGGCCGCCGTAGGTGAGGGCAGCAAGGGATGCGGTGTCTGATTGCTGAGGTACCAGTACAGTCGCCCACAAACCCGACTGTATCATGGATTACAATCGGTACATGGGAGGGGTAGACCTGTCGGGCCAGGTGCTGAAGCTGTACAGTTCCACACATAAGACCAAAGTGTGGTACAAAAAGCTGTCCGTGCACATTGTGCAGATGGCGATGTACAATGCTTTTATTCTTTTCCATTGTACAGGCGCTTGCTTTTGGGAACCAGGGTGAGGGCCCCAGCACTGGTTCTGATGTTCCCTGTATTGTACCAGAGCAACATTTCCCCAATGAAATCCCCTCCACTGGTTAAAAGGGTAGGACACAAAAAGAGTGTGCTACAAAAGGGGAATTAGAAAAGACACAATTTACCAGTGTGAAATCTGCCCTGATAAGCCCAGCCTCTCCATAAAAGAATGCTTCAAACTGTATCACTCATCTATGGATTACTAGTTGTAGCATTCTTTTATACTTTATTTATTTGCACCATTCCCTCGAGCACCGAACCTTTCATAGATTTTAATGTGTGGTAACATGGTGCGTCCGGAAAAATGTCAGTTTGCATTTTTCCCCTTTGTAATGCAATACAATAATACAACACAATACAATAATGTCCTGGAATTAATTTTATGTAACATCTGTCAGGTCAAAATTTTAATTTTGGGGTGCTTTTTCTCTTCCTTGTGAAAATTAAAAATTTGAGAATAATAGTTAAATTTTCTGGAAAAATTTAAATTTTTCATTTTCACAACCTGATTCCAGAAGTTTCTGTGAAGAGCCTGTGGTGTCAAAATGCACTTTATACCCCTAGATGAATTAATTGAGGGATGTAGTTTCCAAGATCGGGTCACTTTTGTTTTTTTTTTCTCTATTCTGGAACTCTGCTAATACAACATGATGGTCTCCAACCAATCCACAAAAAACAATAAGATAGTACCAGGAATAACAAATTGCTCACAGAAAAAAGAAAAAAACCCAGTATAAAATATTACTTTTAATTAATATCGTTAAAACCTATCCCAATACCTATGGCAATAATTATAATAATAATAGAGAATAACAACATTTAAACTAGAGCATAATAAAAGAAAGTTGTCATAGCATCAAAGAACCCATTATGTACATACCAATATGAAATTTGATTTACTCACGGTTTTGATGTTTCTCAATAAAGGTGGATCCTAAAATGATAAATATAACAGGCTAATGGCCAAAAAAACCTATCAAAAGCGGAGCACCCGCCCTGAAAAAGGGCGACCCCACCCCTCGATGACATGCCCTAGCTAGATACTATGCATCACAATGTGTGGTTGATACCACCAAAACATATCAAATTGTATGATAAGGAGATTTAGAACACCTATACAAATACTATAAGAAGACATAAAACATTTGTCCCCAATTGGTTCATCAGGGGACCTATATTCAAAGATGCGTGGTGAAAAGGGAACCACAGGTCATGAATGATGCCTGGCAGTGAGCGCTAATTTGAACACAAAATAATCCAACCAATCCAGCTTATTTTGCACTCTCAAAGCCAAATAGCGCTCCTGCCCTTCTGAGACTCACCACGTGGCCCAAACGTACTTTATGACCATATATGGGGTATTGCCTTATTTAGAAGAAATTGGCCAACATGTTTTGGGGTGCTTTTTCTCCTCATTTTATGTGAAAATGAAAAATTTGAGAATAATAGTGCAATTTTCTGGAAATTTTTAGTTTTTCATTTTCACAACCTGTTTCCAGAAGTTTCTGTGAATAGCTGTTGGGTCAAAATGCACCCTATGCCCCTAAATGAATTAATTGAGTAGTGTAGTTTCCAAAATGGGGTCACTTTTGGGGGATTTCCTCTGTTCTGGAACTTGGGGGTCTCTGTTAATGCAACATAAGGGCCGACAACCATTCCAGCTTATTCTGCATTCTCCAAGTCATATAGTGCTCTATCCCTTCTGAGACCCACTATGTGTCCCAAATTTTCTTTCTGACCACATATGGGGTATGGGGTCACACACTGTCGTAAGGAATTGGGAAACAGGTTTTAGGGTACATTTTCTCCTGCATTTCTTGTGACCATGAAAAATGTTGGGCTAAAAACTGAATTTATTGGAAAAAAATTGTAGATTTTTCCATTTTTCATGGTCTAAATTCTAAAATGTTTCTTTTGAAACAGCTGTTGTGTTCAATATACACCCTAGTCACATAATCTCCAATGAATTGGGAATCTCGCAATAGTACTAAAGAGTACTTTTTGATCCACCTAATTTACTATATTGCCATAGGCAAACTAAACTCTATCCGTTCTCTATCTATAAACACTAAAAACGTAACTATTTATTATATCTAACTCTTAAACCTCTTACCACACTATTTTAGAAACCTTGATCTCTATCCTCATCATTTAACCCTTTTATATTACTTCTGAGAGAGGGAATAACTCCCTTTCTATCATCGGGACCAAGTCTGGGTGGAAACCCCCACCTATTAACAGGAGAGCCTTATTTATCTATAGCAAAAGTAATCTGATGCATCAGTAAGGGATCCCAAGCCAACACTTGGCAGTCGTCCCTAATCTCAAAGACAAGAACAAAATAAGGCCCCCTTGTGACACCGTCTGCAGCAGTGCACACTTGTAGACAGAGGTGAGAGATACAATTTATAAGCGTCATCCTGACCTCGCCGACATGTTTCGCCCAGCTTAACCTGGCTTTTATCAAGGCTAGAGGTCCGATCAGACATGTGGTCCTGGGCTCACTTCCTTTTATATGCATGTTAGGTAAACACCCCAAAACAGGTGCCTCACCATTGGTGAGCACCTGTATGGGGAGTTACCTAACATGATATAAAAGAAGTGAGCCTCAACACATGTGATTCGGACCTCTAAGCCATTGATAAAGCCAGGTTTAGTCTGGCGAAACATGTCCGGCGAGTCAGGCGATGAACGTTTTAAATTGTGATCTCACACCTCTGTCACAAGTGTCACCTGCCTGCAGACGGTGTCACAAGGGTGCCTTATTGTTTCTGTGTCTATGAGAATTAGGACGACTGCCCAAGTAGCTTGCTGGGATCCCTTACTGAAGCTAGTACTTTGCTAATAGCTATAGAAGGCTCTCCTGTTTAATTAAGGTGGTTCCACCTACTTGATGATAGAAAGGGAGTTATTCCCCTCTCTCAGAAGTAAAAAGGTTAAAGTGATGAGGATAAGATCAGGTTTTTTGGAATATGTGGTATAGAGGTTAAGAGTTAGATATAAAAAAAGTTACGTTTTATGTTTAATAGATAGAGAACGGATAAGTTTAAGTTTGCCTATGGATGCGGAATAATTAGTAAATATAATATACACACTCCACGCCTTTGAAAGTATAACACCTTTAGGCATCAGCAAACCCGATATGGTGCTTATAAAATGTCATAATAAAATGATAGCTCCAAAATCCAGTAGGTACTCCTTCAATTCTAAAGCCTGTGGTTGAGTCAAATAACATACTAGAAAGATGATATATTTTTAAAAACAGCAGATTTAGAGACACTTATATTGAGTTGTGTTTTTCTGATAACATTTACTACATTCCATGAAATGATAGATTATAATGGAAAATCGACAAAAAAATGACATTTTGAAATATTACCACCACTTTTTCATTTGAATTCCTGTGAAACACCTAAAGGGTTGACAGACTTTATAAGTGCTGTTTTAAATACCTTGAAGGGTATAGTTTCTTAAATGGGGTGAATTATGGGGGTGTTTAACACACAGGCCCCTCAATTCTACATAGGAACCCATATGAAACCATATGGTCCCTAAAAAAATCTGGGTTGGTAATTTTCTTGAAATTATGAAAAATTACTATCATATTTGTAAGCCTCCTAACGTCCTTAAAAATGTTAAATTAAAAAAATATATGCCAACATACATAAGACATATAGTAGATGCTATTCATAAACTACTTTGTGTGGTGTTACCCTCTTTCTTAGATGGAAAAAAATTTGCCGTTAGAATTTCACGATATTTTGAAATGTTTCACAAATACACGAGTATTGTATGGACCAAAATGTCTTACTAACTTAAAGCACAATATGTCACAAGAAAATTTAAAAGTTATTCTCACATAAAGTGACACATGTAAGATTTTAAAAATGGGTCTCTATTAGGAAGGCCAAAACTGGCTCTGGCGGTAATGGGTTAAGGGTCCTACATGCTCTGACCTTGTTTTTTGGCATTTACACTGACAAGCAAAAGGGTAACAATGTTTTAAACTTTTGACTTTCTGGGTCCATATCTTACCATCCACTGCAGCCTTGAATGTGAGACTACCATCATTTTATCAGACAATCCTCTTGGCTATATCAAACATAAATCTGACTTGCAACTATTTAGCATATGCTTAGTTCTATAGAATCATATAACTGCATTGTTACTGTTTTGCTCCTGGTGATGGGACAATCTTTTTCTTCTTGTACACTGCAAATTATAACCTGTTCCCACATTCCAACTAGCTCAGTGTGTTATTAGGTTGATTCCTAAGTGAAATGTCACTGGTTTGAATTGAGGAGCAGCCATGAAGACGATTTCCCAAGAAAATAGAAATAAACTTTATCCAGCTCATCAATAGAAAAATTGCCAAACTGCATCATGTGAGGCCATGACAGCTGGAAAAATATGAAATGAAGTCCATCCATATATTCCTAAGCCAAAGTTGAACGTCCAGTGCAAAATAACGAGTCAAGAAGTCTGCTAACACAGGTCCCTATCAGTCTAATGCGACAGACACAGCAGTGGAGGTGGCTCATATGCTTCATAGTAGTAAGATCACAGACGTCTATGCAAGCACCGGGCAACACGCATTACACAGGTCTGGAATGATGGCTGGAAAAGAGGTGAAGAAGCTGCGACTTCACTATCATTAAAAGAAGCGTAGACTTGAGTTTGCAATAAAATACAAAAAATGGAAGATTGGAAACAGGTGATTTAGAGCAATGAAACAAAAGACAATAGACTGAGCTCTGACGGGTGCAAAAGGTTCTGGAAGAATCGAGGGGTTGGCTCTGAAGAGGGCTAATGGATCAAGAAATTAAAGGAACTACCAAGTTCAATGGAGGAAGCCTGATGATATGGGGATGTTTCACAGCCAAAGGTATGTGATATTTGACCAGATCGATCGTAAGACTCAATGCTAGATGCTATATGAGAGTATCCTACAAGATGAGTTAGTTCGTACACTCAAGTACTATGGGAATGAAAACGACGACATAGTTTTCCAGCATATGTTGAGATTGGAGAAAGAATGGTTCAATGACAATGAAGTAGAGTTGCTGTCTTGCCCCACACAGTCCTCAGACCTCAACCCAATTGAACACTTATGGGTAGAGTTGAAGAAAAAGCTGTTCCTGTATCCAAGTGAGAAAAGACCTGGGATACGTGCTTAAATCTGATTGAGACCATGCCCAGAGGGATTCAGGCAGTGTTGAAAGCCAAAGGTGGATTTTTGAAATAGTAATAAATCAATAAAAATTAACATTTAGACTTTTAGGAGCAAAACTTTAACAATGCATAATCTGCGTAACTAAGCATATGGTAAATAGTTGCAAGCCACATTTATGTATAAGATTGCCAAGATGATTGTCTATAAAATGATGGTAGTCTCACTTTCAAAGCTGTAGTGGATGGGGAGATATGGAGCCTAAAAGTCAAAAATTCAAAACATTGTTACCCTTTTGCTTGTCATTGTATATGTTTAAAGAATTTCTTTGGGTTTGTCTTGCTGTTCTTGGCCACCTGTCTTTCATTTTGTATTTTTGCTGATTTGGTCACCTTTTTACAGATTTATTAAGCTCTTTGTGATTTTCAAAGGCTAATGCTGACCCCTCTGACTCGTATTTTCTTAATGCTTTTTTTATTATTTATTGCCCTTTTATCAGAAAGTAGTAGCCATGGTAGATTAAATCTTAATCGCCCATATTTATTACCTAAAGGAATACATTTTGCAGTATAATTCCCCAAAGTAGATTTGATGCCCTCCCATTTGACTTCTACAACATTATTTGATAATAGCTGCTCACAATCCATGTCCTGTAATGCGGACCTCAATAAGGGTAACTTGGCCTATTTGAAATCAAATTGTTTGCCATCCTGGGGTGTGCTTGTTTTTTCCAGTTTAGGTTAAAAGTAATTATATTGTGGTTGCTATTACCAAGGTTTTCAGAAACACTGACCGCTCCAACCAGTTCTGCTTTGCTAGAAATTACCAGATCCAACAGAGCATCACTTCTAGTGGGATTGTCCACAAACTACCCCATAAAATTATCCTGTAACAGGATGAGAAGCTTTCTCTCCTTTGTAGTTGAAGCAGAATATGACCCCAGTCAATATCTTGGTACTTGAAGTCGTCCATTATCACCATTGTACCCGCCTGTGCTGCCTGCTCCATTTGTCTATGCAGCTGACCCCTATTTTTTTCCCTCCCTCATGATGTAGGAGGGTCTATAGATTTCACCAACATTTTTTTTCCTGTTTTTACCACCACTTATATTTCCACCGACAAGGTTTCCACATCTTCATCCGCTATTGCCTCTTTAACACTTCATTTACATACAAACATGCTCCTCCTCCTTTACTGTTTGCCCTATCCTTCATAAAAAGGGCAGAACCCTGAAGGTTGACGAGCCAATCAAGGCAGGAGTTCCAGCATGTCCAGCAAAACCAACCACATCATAGTTCTCTAGACTAGCACCTCAAGTTTCCCCTTTTTGCTTGCTAAACCTCTGGTATTTGTGAACAGACACTTTAAATTCCCTTCCAGTTTTACATACTCAGTAGATGGAATGGGATTACATGAAATATTGTGGGCATCTATAGCTTCAATGCTGGTTTGTAACACATGGGTCTCCTTATCCACTGGTCTAGTCCTCACCCAACAGTCTACTCCATCCGCCAATATAGTCTGCCTCCTCTCTAACCTATCTATCCCTGCATTTTCTAGATTGTCCTCCCTCCCTAAACCCTAGTTTAAATATTCCCACACCCCTTCTAGAATTCTTTCCCCCAGCACAGCAGACCCCCTTCTATTCAGGTGCAATTTATCTGTAGAAAACAGATTGTACCCCAATGAAAATTCAGCCCAGTGCTTTAAGGCTAGGTCCACACAGCATAGGACAAAAAACATTGTAAAGCTGACGGCTTTTTGTCCTATGCAGGACAACGGTTTTTGTCACTTATTTGCACAAAAACTGCGGTCGGTTTTAGTTTTTGCCATCGGCCCATACAATGTATGGGAAACCAACGGCAAACTGCAAAACTCTGGTGGAATTTGCAACATGTTGCATATTCCGCTGGATTTTAAACGCCGCAGGTAAAAACCCATGCTGTATAGACTACAGCCCGGGTTTTTCATCCTGAAACTGCTGAAAAATCCAACGGTATTTCTGTGCTGTGTAGACATAGCCTAAGAACCCAACATAGTCAGAGAAATCAGATTAGTTTCACATGATCTGTCCTCAGTGAAGCCCTGTGTTTTTGTTGGTTTTTAGATGTTAAATTATCCTCTTCAGGAGAGTTTTTTTCAGTGCACAACCATCCCACTTCATAATGTTCACAGCAAATGTAGGAACATGTTAACTGTTAAAGAAAAAGATGACATTTTTGCCTGCTAGACTGCTAAGTTATTTAGAAAAGGGATACTTTGAGACATTACTGATCCCAGCACTGTGTTGTCTATAGATAAAAGGTTCCTGAGGCACTAAGTAACATTTTCACTTGTGGTGATGAGGTCATATTTCTCAATGGGATTTCACAACTGCACAGAGAGAGCTCTCACTGATTCATATATGTGATCCACATTGGTTTAAAGATCACAGCTGGGTTACTGCTTACCACATATGATTTCAGGAATTTCAGTGAAAGGAAAATTAAACATTTTCAAATAATATCCAGTCAGAGCCATCCTTTAGGAAAGAATTTAATGTAATTACCCTAAAGAGCTGTGTCCCCATGCTTAGTCATAACATTGACCTCATGCCTGGAAAATGAAAGAGAAATGACTGACTAGCAGTCAGAGGAATCATGCAATTCTCAGTCTCCTTGGGATAAAGATGCATCATTTTTGGGCTATGAAATTCCTACTTCTTTAGAAAAAGCGCAAAACATTCCATTTTATGTAACAAAAAGTAGAGTGGGATTAGGTTATCAACCATTGTGCTGCTTCCATAGTATAAGGTATCCTTGTTTGAACAATGTTCTAAATCTTTTTATAATTAAAGAGGTATTCCCATCACATTGATTAGCTTTGAAACTCTAGGCAAAGGCACATAAAGATTATTACCAAAAACCTTTCTTATCTGATTTTGCTTCTGTTCAGAGTTAGAACAGTTACAGTTGTGCTCAAAACTTTACATACCCCTACAGAATTTTTGCTTTTTTGGCCTTTTTTTCAGAGAATATGAATAATAAAACAAAAACTTTTTTCCACTCATTTTTAGTGGTTGGGTGAAGCCATTTATTGTCAAACTACTGTGTTTTCTCTTTTTAAATCATAATGACAACCAAAAACATCCCAATGAACCCGATCAAAAGTTCACATGCCCTGGTGATTTTGGTGTGCTAACATGAACAGAAATTGATACTAATGGGTTTGAATGGCTACTAAAGGTAACATCCTCACCTGTGACCTGTTTACTTGTAATCAGTGTGTGTGTGTGTGTGTGGTGTGTGTGTGTGTGGTGTGTGTGTGTGTGTGTGTGTGTGTGTGTGCATAAAAGTTGAGTGAGTTTCTGGGATCCGGACAGACTCTTGTATCTTTCATCCAGCTGACGTTTCTGGATTTTGTGTCATGGGGAAAGCAGAAGAATTGTCAACGGATCTATGGGAAAAGGTAGTTGAACTGTAAAAAACAGGAAAGTGATACAAAAAGATATCCAAGGCATTGATAATATCAGTCCGCAGTGTTCAAACTGTGATTAACAAATGGGAAATCAGGGGCTCTGTAAAAACCAAACTACGGTCAGGTAGAACAACAAAAATTTCAGCCACAACTGCCAGGAAAATTGTTCGGGATTCAAAGAAAAACCCACAAATAACATCAGCTGAAATACAGGACTCTCTGAAAATTAGCAGTGTGGCTGTTTTAAGATGCATAATAAGGAGGCACTTGAAGTAAAATGAGCTGCATGGTTAAGTCGCCAGAAGAAAGCCATTACTGCGCAAATGCCACAAAGTATCTCGCCTACAATACGGCAAACAGGCATAAAACCGAACTTTTTGGTCACAAATATACATGTTACTTTTTGAGATGTGTCAACAAGGCCTATGATGATAGGAACACCATTCCTTCTGTATACCATGGATGTGGATCTTTGATGTTTTGGGGATGTGTGAGCTACAAAGGCACAGGAAACTTGGTCACAGTTGAAGGAAAGATGAATGCAGCACGTTATCAGCAAATACTGGAGGTGAATTTGCACTCATCAGCCCGGAAGCTGCGCATAGGACGTAGTTGGACATTCCAACATGACAATGATCTAAAACACAAGGCCAAGTTGACCTGTTATTGGCTACAGCAGAACAAAGTGAAGGCTCTGGAGTGGCCACCTCAGTCTCCTGTCCTCAAAATCATTGAGCCACTCTGGGGAGATCACAAGAATGCAGTTCATGCAAGACAGCCCAGGAATTTACAGGAACTGGAGGCTTTTTACCAAGAAGAATGGGCAGCTTTGCCATCTGAGAAAATGAAGAGTCTCATCCACAACTACCACAAAAGACTTCAAGCTGTCATTGATGTTAGAGAGGGCAATACACAGTATTAAGAACTGGGGTATGTGAACTTTTGATGAGGGTCATTTGGATGTTTTTGGTTGTCATTATGATTTAAAAAGAGAAAACACAGTACTTTGACAATAAATGGCTTCATCCAACAACTAATCATGAGTGGAAAAAAAGTTTTTATGTTATCATTCATATTCTCTGAAAAAAGGCAAAGAAAGCTGTTGGGGTATGTAAAGTTTTGAGCACAAATGTATCTCCTGCTTATTTACTGGAGGTTTCTTAGGCTGCCAACCACCTCTCTCTGCTCTACCAGCCTTGGCCGGAATGGTGATGTCACGTCCTGGTCCTGCTGTGTCTTATCAGCAGCACAGGAGCTTGCTTATGTTTCTTACTCAAAAACTTTAACCCTTTAGAGGCCTGTAGCTTTGTGCCATGCTGTTAAAACCCTTTCATTACCAATGTCCCTCTAACAGGATCAGTTAAGAATAGCTGAGCTGAAATGTCATTCACTACTGTAGAACCACCCACAGCCTAAACAGGAAATGGGAGCCTGTAGCTGGATGTGAGGAGCAAGCTCTGTAAAACAGCCAGATGGGAAAACTGTTTTAAAGCTAACCAGTTATAATTAGTAGTGGTTATTTATCAAAAGTAGTGAACAGAAAACACGGAGAAGGTGTCCAAAAAATCAGCAGATTACTGGTGCCATTTATTTGGTTCTACTCTTTTAAAATGTACACTCTTTTAAAATGGTCAACACAAAACTTTACTGTCTGGTAGCAACCATTTTATGGTGCATTAAGTTTGATACATTTCCTAACCAATGTTGGACATCTTGCATTATCTTGCTGGAAGATCCTATCCGCCCCGGGGAAGAAAATCAGTATCTATTGATGTATGTGATATTCAAGGATGGATTCATATCCAAATCACTTAAAAGTGCCTTCCACATGGATAAGTGGGTCCAGAGAATACCACGAAAATATTCCCTAGACCATAGCACTGTCCAACAAACTTCTGCATAAGATAACAGAGTGGTAGAGGCTATTCTCCCATTAGTGTTGTACAACTTGCTACCATCCTCCCCATTCATTTCTATGGGAGTTCAGAATGTAGCCAAGTACACCCACCTGGCTATATTTGGAATATTCATGTTAAATGAACTCTGGCTTGGACCTGAACGTGGGAACAGCCATCCCACTCAGCTCTTTGACTGCTCCAGTGAAAGACTGACCCAGACTAGCTGCTGTTGCAGACATACTAACTTTAAACATGTAAGATACATACAGTATCTCACAAAAGTGTGTACACCCTCACATTTTTGTAAATATTGTATTATATATTTTCATGGGACAACACTGAGGATATGACACTTTGATACAATGTAAATTAGTCAGTGTACAGCCTGTGCAAATATGGTGTGCCCTCAAAATAACTCAACACACAGTCATCAAATTTGAAACTGCTGGCAACAAAAGTGAATACAACCCTAAGTGAAAATGGACAAATTTTGCCCAAAGTGTTGATATTTTGTGTGGCCACCATTATTTGCAAGCACTGCCTTCACTCTCTTGGGCATGGAGTTCACTGGAATCCTCTTCTACTCCTTCATGACAACATCAGGGAGTTGGTGGATGTTAGAAACATTGCGATTTTCCACCTTGCTGGCAGCACTATTTTGAAAAGATAATCTCTGGATATGGCGCTGAACACGTGCACTTAACTTCTGTGGTCGACCATGAAAAACCGTTGTATGGAACCTTCTTTTTAGCCCCACTCTGTGGTCTTGGTCACCATGCTGCACCTCATTTCAGGTGTTCCCAAATCTTCTTTAGCCAATGCCCCTCTTTATGTAGAGCAAAAATTCTTTTTTTTTGACCCCCAAAAAGTTCTTTCCAGAGGTGCATGTTAACTTTACTGACCCCGATGAGAGAGTTGGGAAGCAAAAAAAACCAAATTTAACCACACCAGCATTTCACCTAAGCCTTGTACACTAAGAGTCCTAAAACCTAGGGGGAAAAATACCAAATTGGGCACAATTTGTCTATTTTCACTTTGGAGTGTACTCACTTATGTTACCAGAGACTAAAACATTGATGGCACTGTTTGGAGTGATTTTTAGGGCACACCCAAATTTACAAAGTTAAACAGGGAGGAGAACTGTAAAATTTCCATCCTAAAGTAAAAAATGGATATGGAACAAGTTAGTAAAGAAAATTTGACTCTAAAAGTACAGAAAAGATTTAGAGGCTAAAATACTTCATTCCTTTCAATGGCTAACTGAAAAGATGAGGCCCAGCTTGCAAGCAGGGCGTGCAGTGGTAGCAGTTGCTACGGAGCCTATATCGCTGCACAACCACCGGGTATTAGCGGCTAACTGCAGCTAACACCCAGCGTTAAAAAGTTTAACCCCTTAGCCGCAGCGTCTAAATCAATGAGAAACGGCCGCGCACCGTTCCCCACTGTGATTGGGACATCAGCGGTGAAATCACTATGTCCCGAGCGCTGAATATGGCAGCTGGAAGCCTTGTAAAGGCTTCCATCGCTACCATGTTTTCAATTTCCCCACTTCCAGTCCCAGGTCCAGGCAGGAGGTAGGGAAACCGCCATCTTTGTACACCCTAATGCATTTTATTGGTGAAGTGATCTAGGGGGACTCAAAGTTAAAGTAAAAAAGAAAAAGTTTTAAATTGTAAAAAAATAAAAAATATTAAAGCTTCAAATCACCCCCCTTTCACTATTTTACAAATAAAAAAATAAACAATAAAAAAGTCACACATATTTGGTATTGCTGAGTCCGAAAAAGTCCGATCTATTAAAAATAACATCGCTTATTCTGTACGCTGAATACTATTATACAAGAAAAAAAATTCCAAACGCCAAAATTGCCTTTTTTTGGTCATTTCACGTCGAGTAAAAATTGGAATAAAATTGATCAAAAAAGTTGCATGCATTCCAAACAGCTAGCAATAAAAAGTACACTTCAGCCCGTAAAAAATGCACCCTCATTCAAGTCCATAGGTGTTAGTACAAAATAGTTACTAGTCGCACAATATGGCGCCATGGTGCAAATTTAAAAAAATAGAAAATGTTTGGAATTTCTTACGGTACCAAGAATGAATGGAAACTGTACATGTTTGGTATTGGCGGATCCATATCAACCTGTAGAATACAGATAATACATAATTTTTACTAAAGATTGAACACTGTAAAATCATGGCGCAAGTACGTTTTTTCACATTTTGCCCCACTTAGGATTTTTTTTGTTGTTACATACACTAGGATCACTATGCCTTTAAACAATTTGAAACATCCCATATGATGATGTCATGCCTTTTGAAGCTTCTGCTTGGTTCATCGGCAATATCTGAGTTAGAGACACCCCTGTGGATGTATTTTAAAGCACACCAGAAACATACTGCTTCTGTGTGTAGCATCATGGGAAAGTCTAAAGGGAAAACAGCCAAGTTATCAGGAAGAGAATTGGGGGGGGACTTGCACAAGTCGGATAAATCCTTGGGTGCAATTTTTCGATCCCTTGAAGGGCCTCATTATCGGGTCCAAGCAATTTTTATGCAATTTTAAAAAAAAATTTGGGAAATGTCCAGAAAAATACCACCGGGAAAGGAGGATGGTTTCTTTTGTCCAGGAAAAACGTGTTTTGGTCCAACTTGTGCATTTTCCCCCCAAGAACAAAAAAAAAAGGGTTTTTGTAAAGGGAAGCTGGGGGAAAGGCTGGAAGATTGTGTCATTACCACGAAAAGTAATACTGTATCAAATGATAGGCCGAAAGGTCACTCTCCCTAGGAAAAACCATTACTCCAAAAAAAAAACATACGGGTATAAAAACCCAAAATTTAAATTTTTTTTGGAAAATGCTCACGGGAAAACAAAGACATATGTAAAATTTTGGAGACTTTTTTCTGGGGGTTCTGACGAACTAAATTAAAACTTTTTGGCCATATTGACCATCTTTACATTTGGAGGAAAAAGGGACCAGAAGGATCAGGTTTTTTAGACTGAGAGGAATAAAGTGTAAAATTTTGTATTTTCAAGGGGACTTGTGAACGGGCCCCTTTTCAGTGCATGTTTCCACGGCGTGTTTAGCTGTTTAAAAAGAAAACCACCGTACACGCTGTGTCAAGTCACATTATGGCCCAAATTTACCTATGCGGATGTTACAATTTTTCTGCTATAAAGAATTTCAAAATTTAAACAGTTTCCCTGCCCTTTGGACCACAGAAAGTATCCTGTCAAAGTAAGAGTAGATTATATGTCCAGTAAAATTAGGCATCTGGGTTGCAGAGGCCCAGCGAAAAATTTATTCACACATTTAATGAAAGTGCCTAAGGCTAGTTTTAACAGCACGGGAAAATTCTTTTGCATTTTTGGAAAAATTTCGGTTTTTTTCAAATCTCCCGGGAAAATAAACCCTTTACCCACCCGTGTGTAACTTTTTTAAAAAACCCGTCTTTTATTTGTAGCAGCACAGTTTTTCTCGGGTTGGGTGTAAAAATCCCCCAGTTTCCCCAGTTTTTTTTCAAACCTCCCGGATTTCCCGTCAGGATTGTTTTTAAATTTTCCCCTTTTACCTTCAATGTACTGGATCGACGGCAAATCCAAAAACCGACTGCTGTTTTTAGCGCAAAATGACCCAAAAAACCGCAGTCCGTGATGTTTAAAAATTGCCTTTGGGGAATTTTTGGAGGGAAATTTTTAAAAACATTTTTGCTGTTTAGCCCATAGCCAAAACCTTTTTCCTTTGGCGCCCCCCAAACCCCTCTAGGTTTACTGCGCAGAAAAAGGGTGAAGAGGAACTGGTAGCAAGGAGCAGTAAGTAGATGGATAGGTCTGGTCTGGGATCTGAAGTTATTTTAGAATATGATCTAGGGTTTGATGCTTTCCCTTCCCTTTTTTTTTTACTAGGAAATTTATTTTTTTTTGGGTTTTTTTTCCAACTGTGCTCTTTTTTTAACCCCTAAACCCTTTGGGACGGGACCCTGCAGTAGTGAAGAGCATGACAGCACAGGCTGTAATACAAAGAGAGAGAGCCTGACAAGAGAAGGAACAGCTGGAATTGGCAATGTGTACTCACATCTCTTTAGACCATGGCTGAGTTAGAACTGGATAGACAGACAGCCGGACATTGGAGTAGAGCAGTACGCAGGCACAAAGCTAAGCCCTCCTACCCCCCCCTCCTATTTTAAAAATTTTTTTTGGGGGGGGGCTCATTGATTTATGTGTCTTTTAGTCTCTGTTGGCTACCCTGATTTCTTATGATTTTTACTGGGAAAGGTGGTGGCATAGCCATTTCAGTTACTTACAGAATTTTAGGCAGATGGTTAGAGCCTCACTACAAATAAACTTTTTTTTAAAAGGGAAAAAAACATTTTGTGTGTCCTACTCACACACTGACCTAGTATTCTTGTACACCAGCAAAATGCCCCACCCTTTTTTGGGCCTATCCATGAGCAGAAAATTGGAGGGAAAAAAAGCCTGTTTTGCAAAAAAAAAAAAATCTTAAAAAATTTATTGAATTTTTCCCAGAATTTTAAATTTGGTTTATTTTTTGAAAATGTTTCAGCTTTATTTTCCAAATAAATGTAAGTTTGCAGTGTACTAAGGACAAGAAGCAGAGTCAGCAAAACTCAGGAAAAAGTGCCCCCGGATGATTGTTTCCAGTTTTTTTTGTGAAAAAGCTGGGGGAAAAAAGAATGTTTTTATGTACAGTAACTGGGAAAAGGGGGGAAAATAAAAATTTTATTTTGGGTGTCTCTTTTGGAAAATGGGGAAAAATGAAAACAAAAGAGGGGGATTTGGGGGATGAGAAACAGGAAAACAAACCAAATTTATGTGGAAGGAATGTGTTACAGGCAGCACGTCTGAAAGGGAGAGGGTTTCCGTAATTTGACTTTCATAAGGCTAGACTTACGTGATATTAGTAAACCAAACACAGAAAAGAACACAGGCCAATATCCAAGCACTGGCTTGGCCAAAACTGCAACCTTCCTCAGCATTTCCCCTCAATAGTCAATAAGAACAGGCAAAAATGAGAACCCCACAAATTTCCTTATCAGAAGGGAAAAAAACATGAATTTAAAATATGAAATATGTATTCAACATGTCACCAATTTAAAAAATAAATAAAATTTTTTGTTTGGGGACACCTTTTTGAAAAAATATTTACGTAAATTTAATTTTTAAAGGTGCTATTGAATTTAAATTTGTAGAAATATGTCAGTAAAAAAGGAAAAAGCCCAAACCCTTTGATTTTCCTTAAAATTTTGTTTTGTGTAATAATGAGAAATAACACAGAGAACAGAAGTATTGAACACATGAAGAAAGAGAGGGGCAAAACGCCATGGAAAGTCATGACACCAGCTGAAATCTATCAATAAGTAGAAAGCAACTCTGCCACTTAGTGAAAAATAATATCACCTGGTTCAACTGATGGCTTATAAAAAGGTGTCTTACTATCAAAGTGCCACAAAAGAAACATGTCATGACGGGTAAAACCCGTGAGTCATCTTAAGTCCTTTGAAACCTGTTGGTACCATAACTTGAAAGCGGAAAGAGCATTATTTCACCTTAAACCGGCCAAATCCAGGTACTCCCCACAAGATTTCAGACACAGGAGTGAAAATAATTATCAGAAGAGTTGTCCAAGAGCCATCTGTGGAGAGCTGTAGAAAGACCTGGAATCAGCAGGTTCAATTGTTAAAAAAACAAAACAATAAGTAATGCACTCAACCTCCATGGCCTGTATCCATGCTCACCACCCAAGACTCCATTGCTGAACTAAAAGCATGTTAAAGCGTGTTTGAATGCTATAATACACACCATGGGCGACATGTATGATCGGGAGTTGCGCCCGATTTCTGCCGGACGCAGAGATGCGCTGTTAGATTCGCCACTATCGGATGTGCCTAACATGAGGGGGCGTGCAATGGGCACAGTGTGGGCGTTCTGGGGCGGGACTCACCACATTAGAATACTCCGATGCATGTATGAATGCCGGTCGGCAAAGTGAGGCGCATAACAACTCCGACAGGCAGACCTAGTTGAATGTGGTCTACCTGAGCCGGAGGAAAAATTAAATTAAAGGAAAAATACATAAGATCGCAAAAGAAATAAATCTCAGCTCTGTGAGACATGGAGTATGATTCAAAAAATTGTTTTTATTCGGTGTAAAACATTATCGGAAAAGAGCTAAAACCTTCTAAAAACATACATCAATCAAATCACTAACAACGCGTTTGTCGCCGTGACCAGCGCAATATCAGGAATTGGGATATTGAAAATTGCCAGGAAAGACAGTAATTTAAATTCTGTAAGCGCTTCTCATTGGTTGGCAGAAGCCAACCAATCAGAATAGGAGCGACAGTTACCCATTATAACCTATGGAGTAGTATTGACCAATCAAATGAAAAGGCAGGACAGTTCAAAATACAGTAAAAAATGCAGAAAAAAGCTGATTGGTTGAACTAGCGGGTGCTTGGCTATCCCGGCCAATCAGAGTGCGAGCTACTTTTTCCCATTGTAGTCTATGGAGAGGTGGGGGCACTGAAATCTCAGCTCCGGGAGGCATGGAGTATTAGTAAATAAATAGTTTTTATTAAGTGTAATACATTCTCTGTAAAAGAGCTAAAACCTTCTAAAAGCATGCTTCAATCAAATCACTAACAACGCGTTTGTTGCCGTGACCGGCGCAACATCAGGATTTTGGATATTGAAAATTGCCGGGAAATACAGTAATACAAATTCTGTAAGCGCTTCTCATTGGTCGGCAGAAACCAAACAATCAGAATAGGAGCGACAGTTACCCATTATAACCTATGGAGTAGTATTGACCAATCAAATGAAAAGGCGGGACAGTTCAAAATACAGTAAAAAATGAAAAAAGGAGCTGACTGGTTGAGCTAGCGGGGGCTTGGCTATCCCGGCCAATCAGAGTGCGAGCTACTTTGTCTCATTGTAGTCTATGTAGAAATCGGGGCAATGTAAATATATTATAAAATTCTCATAGAAGATATGGATGAACTGATTGGTTGAGACCATGGCGGCAATAGAATCCACCAATCATATGTAGTGCAACGATTTTGATGTACAAGAAGCGAGATAGAAGGCACCCTAAAACTCTATTACTGTCTATGGAAATATTCTAGTACTGGTGATTTTGAGGGAAAGGGCTTGTCCACTTAGCCAATCACGGGTGAGCTACCTACCCCATAGAATTCTATGGGGAAAAGAAATGCAGAGAGAGCTCTGTTTGTGATTGGCTAAGTTAAAAGAGGCGCGATTATTTGGGCCAATGGGAGAGCGAGCGACGCTCTTCCCCCTCTTCCCCCCATCCAATCACAGCTACACTCAAAATCGATGCACTACATATGATTGGTGGATTCATATCTGCCCTCTGGTCTCAACCAATCAGTTCATCCATATCCCTTCTATGAGAAATTATTATACATATTATAGTCTATACATAGACTATAATGGGACAAAGTAGCTCGCACTCTGATTGGCCGGGATAGCCAAGCCCCCGCTAGCTCAACCAATCAGCTCTTTTCTTCATTTTTTACTGTATTTTGAGCTGTCCCGCCTTTTCATTTGATTGGTCAATACTACTCCATAGGTTATAATGGTTAACTGTTGCTCCTATTCTGATTGTTTGGTTTCTGCCGACCAATGAGAAGCGCTTACATAATTTGAATTACTGTCTTTCCCGGCAATTTCCAATATCCCAATTCCTGATGCCGCGCCGGTCACGGCGACAAACGCGTTGTTAGTGATTTGATTGATGTCTGTTTTTAGAAGGTTTTAGCTCTTTTCCAGATAATGTTTTACACTTAATAAAAACGATTTTTTGAATCATACTCCATGCCTCACGGAGCTGAGAGCTGAGATTTATTTCTTTTGCGATCTTATATATTTTTCCTTTAATTTCAAATGATCAACTTTTCAATACATTTAATCGTTTTTAGCCATTTTTGTTATTTATCTTTATTCATTCATTCATTTGAAAGACAACTCTTTTTGCTATTCACTAACATGTTTAATGATTTCTCGCTGTTTTCTAGCCTGTCTCGAATTGGAATACATGTTAGGCGCAGTCCTTCTGCGCCTAAGTTCCGCAGTGCGCCTCACACACTGGCGAGGCGCAGAGAACTTTACACTGCATGTATGAGCGCACCTCGGGCGCCAACATAAATCCCGTGAAAACTAAAAATCCCGTGAAAATGGGCGCTCCGACGTGCCGATCTTCATACATGTCGCTCCATGTTTGGAGTCCAAAAGGCACTGTATGTTACCTCAAAAACACCATACCAATAGTGAAGTTTGGAGGTGGGGACATCATGGTGTGGGGCTGTTTTTCAACATACGGCACTGGCAAACATCATATAAGTGAAGGAAGGGTGAATGGACCAGCCACTCTTACTATTACACATAATTTATTGGCCTCTGTGGTTTGATTTCTTTGCCTGTGTGGATTGGATGGGTTGTTATCATCATCTGATAAAACAGCACCTTTAATATATTTACTTAGATAATTGGTGACGTATTTGATACTTATTATACCCACTGTATATGCTATAAATCATATATAATTAAATCCTAGCAGCTTTATATGTTTTACAAATTATCCAGTTCTGTGTTGTCAAGTTTATTCTTTCAAAATTCCCTACAATTATTGACTCATTCGTATAATATTTTCAGTTTTTTTCATTTGATCACTTATGTCTCTTTTACCAATCTTATAGTGAGTTGAAATCAGCAGCAAAGCCTTCTATGCACATACCTTACTTAAAACAAACACTTTCAGAAGCTGTTTATCTCTTGAAGATCTTAAACAAACCTCTTGTGCAGACTAGCAAAGGACCAACAGATTCTCTCAAATTCATACCTTTGTGTTTTGGAGTTACATGTACACATCTTTATTTAAATGATAAGAACTCAAGAGCCCTCTCTAAGGTACAGGTCAAAGCATCTCAAATTCTTCAGATCTAGGCTTTTTCTGATTATTTTATAAAAGCACTTGTCGGAGAATTATTTTTCCTCTTAAGCGCAAAGTGAGAAATGTGTCTCTGTGTAGTGATCTCTAGTAGATATGGTTGTTGGGTTTCAGATTAGGAACAAATAAGAGAAATTCATGTTTTGAAGTGTCGATGGAGAAAAGATTTTTTTTCTAGTCTCTTGTTTATTGCAGATTAGATGGTCAATTTCATTTTAACGGTATAGTTTAAAGAGGTAGTGACACAAAATAGATGTTGACAGTGCCCTGAAGGCTTGAAACCTTGAAGTTACTTTGTATATTACATTAGGGAATTGCATAAATAACAGTTCCAGAGCATAATGTTTTTAGAATCACTTATGTAATTTGGTAACCTGAAGAGATCACAGGAAGCAGAATTCTGGTGGCTCTTAGGCTAGTTCTACGATGCATAGGACAAAAAACTTGTCGGAAATCAAATCCTAAAAACCACTTTGAAACTTAGTATTTTGTCAGTTTTTTGTCCAAATCAGCAGGGTTTCCAGCCAGTTTTTTGGGTGGTTTCTAGTTTTGTGTTGAGGTTTTTATGTTGAGGTTTTTAAGTTTTTGTGTGGTAGTTTTCACTGTTTTCTAAATAGGTGGGACCTATATGCCTTGTTTAAAAACTTGGGTAGCTTTTAAGCAGAACTGCGCCAAAAATTGTGCCAAAAACCATCCAGCGGTTTACAAAGACTTCAATAGTAAATGTAACGGCTGGGTAGTGGATCCACTGGACCACCGCAAGCGATGGTAGTTAAGCCACGCCAGGGAGCGGAGTCTAAGTAGCCCCCGGTATTCACCAGAGCCCGCCGCAAAGCGGGATGGACTTGCTGCGGCGTGAGACTACCAGGTCGCTACCCTTGACGTGACTTGCTTGCGATGGTGGCCGAGGTGCAGCGAGGTACAGAATCGTAAGCCAAGAATCGTAGTCGTGGGCAGGCAGTAAGGTCAGGGCTGGCGGCAATGTTTCGTGGTCGTGGACAGGCAGGAAGGTCAGGGCAGGCGGCAGAGGTTCGGAGTCGAGAAACGTAGCTAGAGGTCTGGTACACGGTAAGGCAAGAATACACTTAAGGAACGCTTTTTCTAGGGCACGAGGCAACATAGATCCAGCAAGGAGTGATTGTGGAGCGAAACCTTAAATAGGGGAAGCGCCCGGCAATTAGCCAATTACCGGGGCGCTGGCCCTTTAAATTTCCAAGAACGAGCGCACGCGCGCCTCGGCCGGCAGAGGGCGCGGACGGGACAGGAACGAGGTCAGGTGAGTCTCTATGTGCTGCGGACCCACCGCTCGTCCCGCGGCCAGCGGCGCCACCCGACCCCGGCAGGCCCCAGGGGGGGCGGCCACGGGTGTGCCCGTGGTCCGCGGGCCGAGGAGCGGGACCACCCGCTACAGTAAATTTCTGCAAGACGACCGGAAACAAAGTTACCTATGTAGACTACAGTTCGTTTTTTGTATTGAAGTCTATGTGAATGGTTTTCTGTCAGATTTTCAGTGGTTTCTAAATACTAAAAAAACTTGTGCTTTGTAGTCATAGCCTTACAGTGCAAAGGTTGAAAATTGTAACTGTAATTCTTCAAATTAAACTGTGCTTCCTCAGCTAGACCTGACACTGGGTTTTCTAGTTACGATTCTAAGAAACACCCAAGTTTTTACCCATTAAAGCGATTGTCCAGTGAAAAAATATTTTCTAAATGATGTGTTTCCCAATGTTATTCACTTTTATAATTTATTAAATTTTCTGTGTGCTTGCTGCAGATCAGCTGTTTGAAGGTTAGAGGCTCAGTAGTTATTGTCTTGACACTCAGGAAACAGCTCTGTGTCTATCCCAGAAGATCAGATGACCAAACAGGGTTTCTTTTTTCAGGACAGTCCTTGCAGCCACATCCATTATCCTATTGGTCCTACATAAGGTAAAAAGCGGAGCAGACACTAATACAGAAATTCAGTGGGAGGAAGACAAGCAAAGGAATCTGGGGCTTGTAGATTAACAAGGCAAAGAGAAAAAAGGAAATTCTGCTGCATAGCTACGGAAGAGAGAGGCTCTGTGCAGCATAGTAAAAGCACAAATTAGCACAGAAAACATCACAGGGAGATGACCGAAGACTCGAGTAAGCTATTCTAATTTTTTTCTTTTATTTGCCAGTCAATCCCTTTAACTTCTGTTCAATGGTCTAGACTTCGCTACTAAAGGCACCATGGTTATACCTGCAGAGTAGTTGTTAGCGCTCAGAATAGGCCGAGGGAAAAACCATATATGGCCTAGATCAGAAAGGGATTAATGTTACAGCCAAAATAAAAGCTAAGAACAAAGTAGTCAAAATAGGAGAGTGCAGCAGAATAGGGAGATCAACAACAAATGGTCAAATAATTCAAGTTCAGAATAATACCCTCAATGTACCAAGTAACACAGAACAATAACTGGCAACTACCTGTGCACAATAGCAACTGTAATGGACTGCTGGGAGGAGAAGCAATCATCATTCTGATTTCTTCGCTGACCAGGCTTTAAGATTGGCTGGTTTTCCAGACTCCCTGATTTGATGAATGGATGTACATTTCTGTGCATGCACCACCCAGGATTGCCACCAGTGCCACCAGAAAGAAAGGAGTAACTTCAATTGGCAGAGATAAACAAAGAAGAAATTCTGCACATTGGATGTTGGTCTTAAAAGGGCGTTGCAGGAGTTAAGAGAACTTGTTGGTCCATCAGGGCATGATAAAAAAAGATTCCTACTTACCTTCCAGATGCTCTCCTTCAGTCCCAGTTCTGGTTCGTTCATTCCCGCTGAAGCAGTGACCGTTCATCATTCACATGACAGATGCAGCTAATTACTGGCTACAGAGGTCACATGCACATGAACATATTTGCATTTTTAAAAGAGCAGCTGAAAGATTGAACATAATTTTGAGGAAAATGGACTCAAAAATGACAAGCCACCCCCCACAGTCCTCATAACTCAAGTCACTCAGATGTATGGCAAATGCCCTTCCATAGGAAGTCGTCAATTATGCAGGAGACATTCAGGCCCGGCGAACAAAGGACAGAGAGGGATCATCCTAGCAGGAGGTCCGCACATGAAAGAATCCTCATTTAAATTCATTACCACCTGAAAACACATGGGCTCTCAGACCCCCAGGTTCAAAGGCCCTCACCAGACACACAGGCACAGATATTTCATAAAGATTTATGAGAGAATCGTGTATCCGAGGTATATGGCGGTTTCATATTTTAACATATGAAACTCCCCACACATATAGCTGCCACTCCCATGTTCGTAGGATGCAGGGTAAGGGAGGAACACAAAGCTGGCCTTAGAAACCAAATAGGATGAGCATGTGTGGTATCAAGCCGTAGCTTAGGTCCATCCGGTTTCGATGGTACCACTGGTTCTGTTCTGTGCCAAAGCATACTGTCCCAGGGGTGTGAGTGGGAGTGTAGGGGGCTGTGACACGGGCTGTCCCATTACTGTTATGAGCCGAAGCCCAGGTATGCTATTGTTGTTCTTTGGAGGGGGGGGGGGGGGAGACTGACACCAGCATTCCAGGAGCACCCACACAGAAGCAAGGCCACATTAACACCCCCATGTGGGCCCAGCACCAAGCCAACCTAAGGTAACTAGACACATCTTCACCTCCAAGGTGACATAAATCTATAAACTTTAATCTAAGCTAGTCTGTTGTCTTGATAATCGATCTCACCCGCCTTATACTCGGCCTTTAATATATAGCTACCCCAAGGCTGGTTCCTGGCCTTGTTGTAAGTCGGTAACGGACCGGTCTTAGAACCAAACGAGGGACTGGTGGCAGTTTATTGGGCTGACAGAGCTCTGGTTAACCAGCGTGGGTAAACAGATCTCTCTCAGCTGTTCAGGGTTGTGGGCGAGTAGGGTGTGCTCTCGCACTCCCTGGGTCTTCCTGTGCCGGTGTAGACAGGGATTAACTGTGAAACAGTATCTGGCTGACCTTGTCATGATACACCCCAAGTCAGGCTGTTGACCCTCGAGTGGGCCGGCGGAGTTTTCCTGACAATAATAAAGCAAAAATCATACAAGACGTAATATCATGGAGCCAGGTTTTACCATGTTAAGGAGAAGTGTCTTTCCATGATTCCTGGGTCATTTCTCCACCCCAAGTTTGCACACATGGGGAGAGCAACCAGAAATGAGCCCTCATTTTCCAATTGCCTTATGGCAGCTGTGTGGTCTTCCTCTACTATAATTTTTGCTTTGCCACCAAATCTCCCTTTTTTGTAGTTTATAACACTAGAATAATATACATGTGTACCTTCAAACTAGGACATCTGACCAAATATTCTTTAATATATTTATATGCGGGAGGTTTTAGTAGCTTTATATATGACATGTTACTTTACGTGTAAATAACTTTTTGATGCCTACATACCATGTGATTTTGAGATTAATTTTCCCGACACCTTGCACTTTATGCTTTATAGCTGAAATTTTTTTTGCATCGGGCCTTGCAAATGAAACATTTATTTTTTTCTAATTGTAACATGTGAAAGTGGATACATTTTGTCAACTGTGGTCTTGGCGTATGACCTCATGGAGGAGCAGAGTCTAAGGAGCCCCAGGTATAACCCTTGCAAGAGGGCTTGGACTATGCTGCAAGGGAACTCCCAGATCCCTGCCCCCATGAGACAGAGACGGCTGGTTCGGGGGTGGTACCAAAGGATCAGGCAGAAGCGTAGTCTGGTCACAGGCAAGAAGGTCAGGGATGACAGCATACAGAGTCAATTCACAGACACAAGGTCAGGGCAGGTGGAATTGAAGCATATACAGTTAAATAGAAGCCAGGCTGGCAAGGTGGACTGAGGAAGGAGCACTTAAAATGAAGAAGAAACTCTCAGAGCATTGGCTCTGGGAAAGGTGGGGGGAGTACACTGGCCCTTTAAATAAGGTGCAGGGGATGGTAAGCAGAGACACAGGCCCGTGACAGTACCTTCCCCATTTAGGGCCCTTCTTCTTTTGAGCCAAGCGCTAATGGAACCTATGGATAAGCTCTAAAAACAACAATGTTCTGGGCAGTTTTCTGTGATCTCTTAGAGCGCTTGATGTCTAGTAGGTCTCTGACCTCCTAAGTGTCCTCGAGATTCGTGTCAGCGGGAGTTGTCTCTAATTTATGAGAGAACCAGAGGTTTGAGCAGAGACACATGGAAGGCATTGGAAATTTGCAAGGATGCTGGTAACCGTAGCATGTAGCAGGCTGGGTTGACTTGGCTTAACACTGGGAAGGGCCCCATGAGAATCTTAAGCAAACATACTTAGAGGCAACTCAAACTTGGTCCCTGAGTTTGGAGACTAGAAGAAGTCTACCAGATTTGTCTGCTTGTGACTTGGTTCAGGCAGTAGTTTGTAGTTGGCACTGACAGGAGTCCTGCCAGATGCGATGAAAGTTCTAGAGTTGAGAGTCTGCTACAGGAACAGGAGAAGCCAAGGTAAAAGGAAGAGGCAGCCAAATTGACAATGAAAGAGGGATAGGAGCCGAGGTTTTTCCTAAAGGGCTATTATTGGAGACCTCAGCCCAAGGTAGCAAACCTGCCCAGTTGTCTTTATACGAAGACAAACTGGTGAAGGTAGCTGTTGGCCTGAGGATGATAAGCTGAAGAGAAATCTAGCTTCATCTGTAACTGAGAGCGAAGGGATCGCATGAACTTGAAATTCATCACTATCTGTGACCACTACGTCTCAAGTACAGGCAATGGGAGCAGGAGGCCTTTGTTGAGAAACCTTGTTATGGGCACAGACTGAACAGGTCGAAACAAAGTCCTTAACATTGCGAGTGAAGTTGGGCCACCAATAATGCCTGGAAATTTTTGGATTCCACAATGGTCAGCTACAATGGTCCCAGGAGAGAATTTGCCTCCTTTGAGCAGGGTGAATAAAGGTCTTACCCAGAGGGATCTCTCAAAGACTGATAGGAGCAGCTGGGATAAGACGTTCTGGAACAATGATGTGCTTGGGCTCCAGGGATTGATCTGTGACATCAGTGGATCTTGAAAAGGCATCTGCCTTGATGTTTTTTCTGGTGGTCTGAAATGCAAAAGAAATTAAAAAAGAGAAAAAAAAAGAGACGAGGAATCATGGTGAGGGTTCAAGCATTGAGCTGTCTGTAATCATAAGAAGTTTTTATAATCAGTGTAAATGGTAAATGAATGTTGGGCTTCCTCCAGCAGATGACACCACTTTTCAAGACCCCTACTTGATAGCCAAAAGCTTACAGTCCCTGATGGAAAATTCCTTTCAGCAGGTGAGAAAATCTTCAAGAAGAATCAACAAGTGACATTCTTGCCATTTCAATTCTCCTGGAGCAGTACCGTTTCTGCACCCACAGAAGATGCGTCTACTTCCAAGAAGAATGGTTTTGCCAGATTTGGACCATGCAATATGGATGCTGATCCTTTTTGAGCTGGGCTAGGCATCTTCAGCTTCTGGAGTCCAGAGCTTAGAATTATGTCTCTTCTTAGTCAAGTTGACAATTGGTGCTGCCAGAGAAGATAAGTGGGAATTAAAGTGTTGGTTATAATCGGTAAAGCTGAGGAACTGTTGGATGGCACAGAGGCCCACAGGTCGGAGCCCAGTTGAGAATGACAGATTTCTTCTCTGGGTCTATTTGCAAACCCTGGTCAGATATTGTGTATTCAAGGAAGGGTAGACTGCCACGTTGCATTCAGGCAGGAACGAACTTGCCAGAGATGTTGTTGATGGGAAGCTACATTCGGGGAGAATACCAGGATGTCTTCAAGGTATACCACCACTAAGACATAGATCAATATGTCATTAACAAATTCTAGAGAGACTGTGGGATTGTTACACAACACAAATGTCATGAAGAGGTATCCAAAGTGACCATCACATGTGTTGAAAGCCGGTTTCCATTCTTCACCCTTACAAATGTGGATCAAATTATAGCCCTCTCCCCTACGCAGATCGAGCTTAGAAAAAATTTTGCTCCACAAATTCTATCAAACAATTCTGAGATCAGGGGAAGAGGGTATCAATTCTTGGTGATCTTGTTCAGACTCCTGTAGTCGATGCACTGACATAAAGAACCATCTTTCTTCTGCACAAAGAAGAACTTGCCACCAGCTGGAGATGACTTTCAGATGAAGCCTTTCTGAAGAAGTTTAGAGCAAAGAGAGATAAGAGAGAGCAGGGAGAGGTGAGGGAGAGCATTGGCCGTAACCAGAGAAACCCCTATGCTCTAAGAGGAAATAAAATCTTCTTTATCTCTTCACCAAAGAAAGATCAACAATGCAATGTATTTAGAAAACCCTTTAAATCAGGGCAGGTTTATGTGCACGCCTGAAGCAGCATACAGCCACATGGAACTGACAGAGGGGGTGAGACGGGTCTCCTAGTAACGGCCACACCACAGCCCGCACTCGACATCAGTATAGCAGAGAGAGGTGAGTAGAGACACGACTGTGGCGTGATCCGTAACACTAATAATATGTAGTTTTAGTTAAAAAAAAGAAAATCATTTTCACAAGGAATGCCAGGGGAAAAGCACCCCCAAATGTTCTATGGAATTCCTTGCAAGTATGGCAACACTCCATATGTTGGTGTCAACTGCAGAAACAGTTTTTGCTGGAATGATCATTTAGATTGCTTAAAACAGCGTGTACAGCCCTATAGTGTGTTAGGAGTGCCACCGCTGCCCACATGGCAGGTCACAGGGGCACTCGTGTTCTTCATATGCCCGGTGTTCTAACAGGCTCTATGAGCCAGTTTATCCCTAGAGCATTCTTTGTCTGTCTGCCTCTACCATGTTCTTGACCTCTTGACTTCGTCCTTTAACCACGCTTTGCTTGCCACATGCCTTGACCTTTCTGACTGTCCCCAACCATATGATTCTGCACCTCGCTACACCTCGGTTGCCACCGCAAGCAAGTCGCGTCAGGGGTAGTGAGCTGGGGTTCTCTTGCCGCAGAAAGTCCAACCTGCATTGCAGTAAGCTCTGGTGAAAACTGGGGGCCCTTTAGACTCCTTTCCCTGTCGTGACTTACACCACCACAAGTGGTGGTCCAGTGGAGTCACTAATTATCAGTCAGATTGGCTATCTTGGAGACATTACGATGGTTGTAGCCCAGCAGTCGCAACAAATTGCCAAGCAGTAACTACAAATTAACCAGATGATCTACATGATGCACCAACTCCTTGCTGTCCAGCAACCACCATCACCACCAGCTGCAACTCCTCCACTTACCATTCCTATGACGTCTGTCAGCCCCAACCTGCATCTCTCCTTGCCAAACAAGATGATGGAAACCCTAAGGCCTTTAGGGGTTTTATTACGCAGTAGACCATGAACGTGGAACTTATGGTGAATCAGTTCCTCACAGAACGCTCCAAGATGGCATTTGTGGTCAGCCTCCTCTGCGGGGAACCTTTGGCATGAGTTACTTCCCTTTGGGACAGGGATGATCTGGTGACTGCTAACCTCCATGCATTCCTGGATGAATTTTGCAGCATTTTTGAGGAGCCCGTCTGTGCGTCTTCTGCAGCGTCTGGTCACCCGCATTGACATTCGGCTTCACCAAGAACGCTAACCGATCCGACCAGGCTGTCTCCGCCATCTTACTCCGGTGTTCAAAGGCCTCCACTGCCTCCACCAATGACTTCTTCGGAAGAACCTATACAAGTGGACAGAGCCCATCTGTCACAACAAGAATGGTCCCATTGACGACAGCAGAATCTCTGCCTCTTCTGCGCTAGTCCTGAACACTTCCTTATCTATTATCCATTGTGTCTGGGAAACTACCGCACCTAGGATGCTCTCCTAGGTGTGAATACTTTCTCTCCATGTCTGACCATGCCGATCCAACTCTGCACCTCATCTGGTGTCATGTTTCAAGCCTCAACCTTCGTGGATTCTGGATCAGCCAGAAATTTCATTGGCATATCTCTGGTTTCTAAGTATCGTCTCCTGGTGGTCCGCCTTGAAAAACCTCTGGCCATCTCCTCCATTGACTGTGAATGCCTGATTGACTCCATTCTGTTCCTTACTGAAACTGTGTCCTCAAGTAGGGGCGTTGAAAAAGGAGAAAATCGCATTATACATGTTATCCCTTTCCTCCTCTGCGATTCTTCTGGGGCTTCTGTGGCTACAGCACCATGCTCTGGTGCTCAATTGGCAAACGGATGAAGTCACACATTGGGGACAAGACTGCCACCCCGTCTGGTGCGTCCCATTTCTCCACTTACATCTTTCAAGTTGCTGTCAGGCCTTCCCGCTCTGTATCAGGAATTTGCAGATGTATTCTCTGAAAAGCAGGCTGAGAGCCTTCCTCCTCATCGGTCTTATAACTGCAGTATAGCCCTCCAAGGGGCATGGTTTATCCGTTGTCTCAGACCCAGGCCTTGTCGGTCTAACCTGCAAAAAGGTTTTATCAGCAAGTCTACCTCTCTAGCTGGTGCTGGGTTTTTCTTTGTGGAGAAAAAGATGGTTCACTTTGCCTCTGCATAGACTATCGGGGTCTCAAAAAGATAACCATGAAGAACTGATATCTGCTACCACTAATCTCAGAGCTCTTTGACCCTTTGACCAACTCCAGGGAGCCCAGGTCTTCACAAAGTTAAACTTGCGGGGAGCCTATAACCTCATCCGAATTTGTGATGAATGGAAGACTGCATTCATCACCTGGAACGGTCACTTCGAGTATCTAGTGATGCCCTTCGGCCTATGCACTGCTCCTGATGTCTTTCAAGAATTCGTTAATGAGATCTTCAGAGACCTCTTATATTCTTGTGTCGTCATGTATCTGGACAATATCTTGGTCTTTTTGGACAATCTACAATCTCGATATCTTGTTTTTTTAACAATCTATAATCTCATCGGGCTCACATACTCCAGGTTCTAAAATACCTACAAACGCAATCAGCTCTATGCCAAGCTGGACAAATGCATCTTTGAATGGACCTTCATGCCTTTCCTTGGTTACATTGTCTTGGACAGGTGACTTCAGATGGATTCTGCCAAACTGTCTGTTGTCCTGTAATGGCCTCGACCATACAGCGCTTCCTGGGATTTGCCAACTACTACCGACAGTTTATTCTGCACTTCTCTACCGTGGTGATGCAAATTGAAGAAGGACGGAAATCCCAAACTTTGGCCACCTGAAGGAGAGGAAGCCTTCGCCTGTCTGAAGTCCACATTTGCCTCTGCACCTATACTGTCTTGTCCTGACCTCTAGTAAACCTTCTTCCTTGAGGTCGATGGCTCCTCTGTTGGAGCTGGAGCAGTCCTTACCTATAAAACCCCTAGGGGTAAAACTGTTACATGTGAGTTTTTCTCCAAAACCTTTTTCCCTGCAGAGAGAAACTACACCATTGGGGATCGGGAATTACTGGCCATTAAGTTAGCCTTAGATGAATTGCACCATATGCTAGAAGGTGCTTGTCATCCGGTAAACATCAAAATGGACCTCAAAAATCTATTTTATCTACAGATGGCCCAGCATGTAAATCCTTGGCAAGCTAGATGATCTCTTTGTGTTTCCAAGTTAAATTTCCTGATCCACTTCAGACCAGTTGATGAGAACGCCATGACCGAGGCCCTCTCCCATGATTCTGATCTAGTAGGCCTAGAATCTGTAACACAACACATCATTCCTCCCGAACGTCTGATCTCCACAGTGCCCAATTGTTAAGGTTCAGGGGAAAACCGCGTGACCACTTCTGTCCAAATTGAACACTGATTGCCAGCGTGAAGAAATTATATAAAACACAGAGAGCTGGTATGAGTTCCTGCTCAGTGTGTAGTAAGTGCAGACTGACTCATGCCTTTATAGCACATACAATGGATTTACACACTGCTTTCAGAGGCGTAGTTAGGTTCCTTTGTTTCTTGCATCCATCAGGAATGTGGCACTAGTTGATTGGTTCTCCAGATATGGTCATGGTTTCCACCCAGATCCATGGTGCCTCGTGGTGGGGTGTGGTCCAGGAAACAGGCGCCATTTTGGAGTATCTCTGTTGTTTTCAGCTAAGCTTATATGTGTAATAATGTAACCAGAAACATCATTAGAAAAGCATTAGAAAAAATGTATAGAAAAATATATATATTTCCCTTCACACAGTGATCTCCAGCGTGTTCCCCTGGCGAAAATTTTTGTGCACCCTATGCTTAGAAAAAAAGATTTTTAAGTGGGGACATTGCTCTGTGGTGGCCAGGCTGCCCGGAGTTTGAAAATTGTGCCACCTCATATCCCGTTATTCCTGGAGGCTAAATATTGTTAAAGATATCAAGGAGTTTGTTGAATCTTGTGCCACATGTGCTCTCAGTAAGTCCCCTCGTCTCAAGCCTGTTGGCATTCTGAACCTTTGCCTATACCAGATGCTCCTTGGACCATTCGCCATCACCATGGACTTAATCACCGTCCTTGAATAACTAAGCCATTTGGGTGTTTCTAGACCGATTCTCAAAAAAGTCCCATTTTTGGCTGGAGCCTGGTCTACCTTCTGTTCCTAAATTGGCCAGCCATTTCTTTCAACATATATTTTGTCTGCATGGATTTCCCCAGCATATCATCTTGGATCTTGGGGTCCAATGTGTGTCAAAATTCTGTCGTGCTCTCTCCTCTCAGCATACTGGACTTTTCTTCAGCGTACTATCCTCGAATGAAGGATTTCACGCATGAAGAAACAGACTGATAAGAAATGAAGACTCCCTCCAATCTTTGAACCTGGAGATTAGGTATAGTTGTCCGCAAAGTATGTACGATTGAAGATTCCCAGTTGTAAGCTGGATCCAAGTTTCCTGGGTACTTTTGAGGTACTACCGCAGATTAACCCAGTGGTTTACAAACTCCATCTTTGTCCTACAATGCATGTCCAGAACTCCTTCCACGTATCTCTTCTTAAACCATTGGTCCTCAACCGCTCCGCCCAAAAGGTTGTTTTTCCAATCCTGGTAGCTGTCACTGCCAATGTTTTCAAAGTTAAAAAGATTCTGGCTGAGAAGACTATTTGTGGGAAAGCGGTATTATCTTGTGGACTGAAGGGGGTTTGGGCCAGAAGAAAGGTCTTGGGAACCAGACGACAACATTCTTGACCGGGACCTTGTGCTAAAATTCCAAAAGGCCAAAAGGAGGGGAGACCTAAAAGCGGAGATGGAGGACTGTAATGAGTGCCACCGGTGCCCATACGGCAGGGCACACTTGTGTCCTTCTTCTGCCTGGTGTTCCGGGCACGTATGACGCCACGATCCGCACGTCGGGCCGCGGGTGCACTCACTGAACTAAGTCACCACTGCCAAACTCACCTTTCCTCATGCCCCGCTTTTCTCCTGCCGGCCAGCACACACATCCCCGCTCCTTAGGGCCGGTGATTTGTTAATCATCGGGTGCTAACCCTGTTTAGTCCTGCCTCTTCCCCATGTCCTTGCCCGAATTATGAGCCAGTTTAGTGTTAGAGAAAGTGTTCTTTGCCTGTCTGCTTCTACTTTGTTCCTGACCCCCTTACTTTGTCCCTTGACCATGCTTTGCCTGCCTCCTGCATTGACCTTCCTGCCTGTCCCAGACGACGAGCCTGCCATACAATTCTGTACTGTGCTACACCTCGGCCGCCACTGAAAGCAAGTCGCGTCAGGGGTGTAACCTCAGGGTCTCTTGCCACAGAAAGTCCAAACTGCATTGTGGCGGGCTCTGGTGAAAACCAGGGACCCCTTAGAATCTGATCCCTGAAGCGGCCTGCACCACTGCTAGTGGTGGTCCTGTGGATCCACTAACCTGCAGTCCAAACATAGTTCCAGCCATACAGTGCCCAAGATAACAACACCAACCATACAGTGCTCATCACAACATGTGCTACCCACACAGTGTGCATACCTTCCAACCGTCCTGGAACCTAGAGGGCAATCCCAGATTCCAGAGGATTTCCCGAGGTCCCGGGAGGGCGGAGCAATGTCCTGGGGATTCAGGGCATATGCCCTGAATCTCCAGGCCTGCAATTTTCATTTCACTGTTTGCGCATTCTTTTCGACTCTCAGAGAGCTGGGAGAGCCAGCAAGTGTAACAGTCGGCGCTCACTGCCCTTAGGGCAGTGGTGCCAGGAAAGTGTCAAAAGTCGGGTAGTGCCTTTCCTGCTCCGTGGAAGGTAAGTGACCTCCTTCATCCTTTCCCTCCTTCTTTCTCCCCCATCCTATCCTTTCCTGGATGCCCGCTGTTAGAGATTTCACCCATATTTTCCAGGCATTGAATAGCCTATCTGGAAAAGCTGGGTGCCCCACTGTAACAGGACAGTAAAACCTTACAGAAGTCACCTCATTTTGGAAACAAAACCCCTCAGCGAATTAATCAAGGCATATAGGGCGACATGTATGATCGAGATTAGCGCCTGTTTTCTGGCGTATTCTGCGCCTCACCGGTTCGAATCCCCTGTCGGACGCAGGGATGCGATGTTAGGTGCAGCCTTCGCCATTTTCGGCTGCGCCTCACATGAAGGGGCGTGTAATGGGTGCGGTGTGGGCGTTCTGGGGCGGAATGCGGCGCGTTCGAGAACTCCGAGGCACGTATGATCGCGGGTCGGCAAAGTGAGGCGCATTGCAGCGCTCGCCAGCTCCGACAGGCACAACTTCGTGAGTCTTATCATTTTATTTCGGGCATGTACAGTTTTATTATAGATTGCATTAGAAAACCCATAAGAGCGTCGCTCGCTCTCCCATTGGTCCAAATAACCGTGCCTCTTTTAACTAAGCTAATCACAAACAGAGCTCGCTCTGCATTTCTTTGACCCATAGAACTCTATGAAAAGGTAGCTCAGCCGCTGATTGGCTAAGCAGGACGAGCCCCTCTTCCCCCCAACCAATCACAGTACTAGAATATTTCCCATAGACAGTAATAACTTTCAGGGCGCCCTTCTATCGCGCCCTTCTTTCTCCACTTAAAATAGACGCACTACATATGATTGGTGGATTCATATCTGCTGCCTGGTCTCAACCAATCAGCTCTTTTCTGCCTTTTTTACTGTATTTTGAACTGTCCCACCTTTGAATTTGATTGGTCAATAAATCTCCATAGCTTATAATGGTTTACTGTCGCTCCTATTCTGATTGGTTGGTTTCTGCCGACCAATGAGAAGAGCTTAAAAAATTTGAATTACTGTATTTCCCGGCAATTTTCAATATCCCAATTCCCGATGTAGCGCTGATCTCGGCGACAAACGCGTTGTTAGGGATATTATTTCTGTTTGTTTTTAGAAGGTTTCAGCTCTTTTACAGAGAATGTATTACACTTAATAAAAAAGATTTATTTGCTAATACTGCATGCCGCACGGAGCTGAGATTTCATTGCCCCGATCTGTCCATAGACTACAATGGGACAAAGTAGCTCGCGCTCTGATTGGCTGGGATAGCCAAGCACCCGCTAGCTCAAACAATCATCTCTTTTCTGCATTTTTACTGTATTTTGAACTGTCCCGCCTTTGAATTTGATTGGTCAATATTTCTCCATAGGTTATAATGGGTCCCTGTCGCTCCTATTCTGATTGGCCAGATAGCCAAGCCCCCGCTAGCTCAACCAATCAGCTCTTTTCTGCATTTTTACTGTATTTTGAACTGTCCCGCCTTTGAATTTGATTGGTCAATATTTCTCCATAGGTTATAAAGGGTCACTGTCGCTCCTATTCTGATTGGCTGGTTTTTGCCGACCAATGAGAAGCGCTTTCAGAATTTTAATTACTGTATTTCCCGGCAATTTCCAAGATCCTAATTCCTGATGTTGCGCCGTTCTAGATTTTTGGAAAGTGATTTTTTTAATGTATTTTTTAGTAGGTTTGAGCTCTTTTTCTGATAATATTTTACACCTTATAAAGACGATTTTTTGATTCATACTCCATGCCGCACGGACATGTTTAATGATTTCTCGCTGTTTTCCAGCCTGTCTCGAATCGGAATACATGTTCGGCGCAGTCCCGCACTGCGCCTAAGTCCCGCACTGCGCCCCACACACTGGCGAGGCGCGGTGAACTTTTCCCCGCATGTATGAGCGCACCTCCTCGGACGGCGAATCTTAGGCGCAGTCCCGCACTGCGCCTAAGTCCCGCACTGCACCTCACACACTGGCGAGGCGCGGCGGACTTTACACGGCATGTATGAGCGCACCTCCGGCGCCGACATACATGAGGTGCAAATTTCGCCGGAAAACTGGCGAAAACGTGCTCTCCGACGCGGCAAGTTTCATTCATGTCGCCCATAGTCTGCATTTTGGGCCCATAAGTGTTTTACAATTTTTTTTAGCATTAAGGCATGAAATTGGAAAAAACTATTTTTGGGCTTTCATTTTTACAGTGTTCACCATACGGTATGATCGCACATGGTAACTTATTATGTCCGTCAGTATAACTATGATGATGCCAAATTTAAACAGTTTTAAGGATTTAGTACTTATTATAACAGAATACTAATTTTTTAAACTTTTTTAATGTTGCTATGTTCTGAGAAGCATGTTTTTTTTATTTTTATGTATATGGAGGGGAATGTTTTTTGTGGAATTTGATGATGTTTTCACTAGTACCATTTTGGAGTTCACATGGCTCTTTGATCACTCTTCAAACCTGGCAGTGTTTTTTATTTTTTTACAGTGCTCACTGTGTGGCATAAAATCGACTGCAGTCATACTAAATTTATATATTTTTAAAATGTTTTTGATCACTTTTTATTCCAAATCAGCTTGTCAGACCTTGATTCGGGCAGAGCCTGGCAGAACTATGTCACCCTGCGATCACACAGCAGGGTTGCCAATGGAGGACAACAGGTCTCCTGCAGCAATTGTGCAGACACAGCTTCTGAGCCTGCATGATTGTACCGCCATAAATGTATGACAATTTGCGGTAACCCCTTCCTGACCAGGACATTCAGTTACGTCAAATGTTGGAAAGGGGTTAAAATATTTATCAAGTGGAATGTACAGTGTATGAATCAGATTTGCACTGAAGGCAACACTACTGACTGTATGTTCGATTTTGTTAAAGGTTTCAAAGAAATAAAGCAGATGTTTTCTCTATATATAGTATTTGTCTTGGAAAGTTTTTTCTTAGTCACCTTGCTCTTACATTTAATAGCGGCACATATAATCACTCCCTCTCAATGGACAATAAATGTTCTGCACTTGAGTCACACATCAGTCTGTGCCCTAACACCCACAGAATTGGAGCTTGCCATGGGTTTAACAGACTGTTTAAACTATTTCATTAACTTAAAAACATTTTATACTCCCACAGACAACTTTCACCAAGTTTCATAAATAATTGTTATATTTTAGCAACCATGAAACTCTCTTTTGTTTCTCTTTATTTCCACGTATTATTAAAAATTATTTTGAAGACAATTATAGTATAACATGCATACCTAAGGCTCTGTTCAAAATTATATGTGATTCTTGAGATGGTAGTTGTGAGCTATACGACATGAAGTTTGCCATCACATTAATTAATCGTTCTTTACGAAAGCATCTCATTTTGAAATCGATATTTAATCCCGATTTTAATCCCCTTTGATAAAATATTGATTTGTTTGTGAGAAAAGTGAAAAAGGGTTTTTGCTTGACACCTAAAAGGTTAAGTGTGTTCTACACTATTTTCCATATTCTTACTTATTTCCACACAGCGGCAGAGCTATAAGGAGTGGAGAAGGAACAATCGCTAACCTGACTCTGGAGCTGGAAATTGCCCAAAGGCCCCTCTGCCACATAAAAAGACAGAAATATTTTACAGTAAATGGCACACGGAAGGTGGATGCTTTTTTAGATTCACACTACCATGCAAGGCTGTGGGTGGTTCTATAGCAGTTATTAGCATATTAAGCTCCTCCATAACTAGCTGAAAATTACAAAAACATAAGTGCAGGAGATTTAATTTCCTAAACAAAGCTACTGCTCCAAGGACCGACCATGGTGACATCACTCCCTGCTCTCTGTCTAATCAGGGAAGGGAGAGCAGAGAAACTTGTTTGCACTCAGAGCAGATAAAATATCTGTTATCTCCTGACCAACATGATATAAAAAGACCAATGTATTTAAAAAAGTCTTCATTTACCGTTTCCCACATGTTTAAAGTTAATCTTTGTAGTGAGAAAACTGCTTTACATTACATCTCAGTATCCATTTTATTGTTGTTTAAAAAGTAGCAGAGAGGGATGTAAATTACAGGATATCTTGTAATAAATAGAGAATTTAGATGGATCAGAGTTTCACATAGATAAAGGAGCTACCTAACAGATATGGAAAAAACAGATTAATAATTAATGTCTGTGGTGGTGTGAATTTAGTGAACATGAAGCTTAGGAATAGTGTTGAGCGATTATTATCGACAAAATTGAAATCGGCACGGTTTTTATGGTGATCGGATTTTTTCGATCACGTGATAATTTAGGTGAAAATCTGCGCATAATCTATTAATATCGCGCCATTTTCAGCGCTTCCTGTCATTTTGGCGGCCAGCAAATCAGCTTACAGAATAAGCAGTGTGAGCTGGGTGGTGGACGTCAATGACTTGGAAGTGTATGGGTTGCGATTGTGATGAAAAATCAAATGACAGATTTTTGTGTGCTAGGTTTACATAGAACCAGCCCTCCTGTTCTGCCTCAGTGTGTGTCCAGTGTATCCTAGGAGTAGGACGGTTGGCTCGGTCTCTGTTTAAAACAGCTCAGCGAAACTGTCTATTTGTACACACAGACAGCCAATGCTTTAGCTGAAACATTAGAATTTTAGGTAGATTAAGATTTGCAGATTTTAGTAACTTAGGCATAGATTTTAAAGGAGCAAAAATCCCTGTACAGATCGTGGGGGGAGGAGGAGGCCGGGGGCTGCGGGCGAACACAGACAGACAGACAGGCTCATATTAAATGGAGGGTGGATATTTTGCAGCCCATACTTTGTTTAGACCTGCCAGTTTGAAAGGGTTTTTAGTAACAGATTTCCTTTGAAATATTACTTGTATGTTTGCAGCATGGACTTAAATTAGGATACAGATCTTTTTTCTAGTAACTGCAGGTGTATATGATAGGTGCAAAAGGACTCAAAGTTTTATTATCCGTATACATTTTCAGATAGGTGTATTTGTCACTTTGGGCGCAGTCCACTTTGTTTCATTGGAGGCACCCTTGAGGCACTTAAAATTTTGAATACAACAGCAAATATGTAGTCCACCACCAGTGTATTTGATAGGTGCAAAAAAATACCTTATATTTATCCGTATACAATTCAGATCAGCGTGTCTTTTCACTTTGGCGCAGTCCAGCGTTGTTCATTGAGGCACCTTGGCACTTAATTTTGAATGACAGCAATTTGTTGTAGTTCCACCAAGCGGTGTATTTGAAAGTGCATAAACTCAAACAATTAATTATCGTAAACATTTGCCCAGGATATGTGTTTTCTCAACTTTGGCGCAGTCCAGCTTTGTTCATTGAGTCACCTTGCACTTAAATTGAATACAGAGTCAATTTTGTAGTCACCGGCAGGTATTTATTGATAGGTGGCACAAATATTCCGTTTGTTATCCGAATAGTTTTTTAAATAGCGTATTGCAATTGGGCGCCCTAGTTTTTTCAAATACCACGTTTTACGACAATTCTATAGAAAAATTTCCTAGCAACTGTTTCGTTGTTTGTCATTTGCTGTCAAAAACACAATTTTTCTCATCATCTAACTTCTAATAGTTTTATTGGGCTCTGTTGAATCTCATTTTTTCGCAGATATCGCACTTGTATGTTATTTTTGTTGATACCTAGTCATTTCCTAGTCCTATTGGGCAGGTTTGTAAATCCCTGGGAACTGTAAAGGAAGAAAACGGTTGATTTATTGTCTTACAGTTTCTTCCACCGACCTGCATTTCACAGGAATTTGCTAAGAAACATTTCATTTTCTAATCCTAGTTGGCTGCAGGAATTCAGAGGGATTTTGGAGAATAGCTGTGATTTGCCGTCTTGTAATAAGAGACTTTTCCAAACGTCTTTCCGAGTATACCTATCTCAATTTTTATCTTTCTGAACATGGGAGCGAAAAGCCGGTGTTAAAGCGGGAGCAAAGAGGGGTGGTAGGAACAAGGAGGTAGAAGAGGTAACGAGAAGAAGGTGCTCCTTCCAGTGCTGGCGACAACCGCCATGCGCAAGCGTGATACGTCGGTTGCAGGACCATCCATGCCCTGTCATACTGGGTCAAGGGCCCTTGTTAATCTCAGTAACTCACACCTTCGCCCAATCATGTTCTGTCAGTTGTTTAATGCAACCTGTCATCGCAGGCTCTTAACCTCCTTGAGCCTCCCCAGTCACGGCCGACAAATGTCATCATCAGCATCATCAACATCCGTCCAACATGAAGTGGGAATGGCAGCCCATATGTCAACTGTGTACCCACCAATTTGGATAATCCATTTTCTGAAGACCTCTTGATGCAAAATGCGGTTGGGGTCAAGGAGCGCATGTTAAAAGATCGAAGAGGGCCTAAAGAAGTAGATTTTGTCTGCTCTGACGCCCAGTTACTGGAGGCCATCAGAGGAGAGAAGGAAGCCGGTCAATCGCAAAAATCCCGGGCGGTACGGCAACGCCTTGCAGTACCTCTAGCTTGTAGTCCTCGCATCTCCTTTATTCAGAATGTCAGGAGACAACCAAGTCACCTGTTTGATATGATTAATGACGACAATTGCGGATCCATCGTGGTCTTACTCCACACGGAATTTGCTTAGCGAGCCGCTTCATCCTGGACGAGGAGGAAGAAGATTGTGTAGTTCAAGCTACTGGGTCCCCCTCCAAAGAGAGGGGCGGTCTGGTCAGAATACCGTCTTATATATTTCCGCCAGCCACCGTCACGAAACCCCGCTCCCTCGCTTATATCGCCGTCAAAAAGGTCCAGGATCTCTTAGGCAGGCCGATCTTGATCAAAGCCTCTGAATCACCAAGCTATGTCATATGCTGCCTTTGGCCGTAAACGCATCATATAGGCAAGAATCTTAGGTGTGTTAAAACCACCACCAACATGTCTAGTCCTACATGAAAGCAAAGTGCATAGTTTGAAATGGTAGGCAACACTGTTGGCCAAAAAGGCCACACCGATGCTGGGCTTCTCCAACCCACTGTCACATCGACCCTTTGTCCTCCGCCACCCGCTCCTCCCTCCGCACCACCCAAGCGTTCCTCAGCAGGCCCATGTCTCTCAGAGAAAAGAACTTTATCAGAGGATCAGCCTCCGCTTCAGCTCCACCGTCCGCCCGACTTACCACGAGCACCAACAGAGACCACCTACACCTTCTCCTTCCGGCCATTTGACCGACCTGCACACGCCGATAACAGGCGTCCAGTCTAGCAGCCAGCCTTCTGTCTTTCCAGGTGTTTGGGAGCAGAAGAAACGACTTTAAATATTTAACCCAAACCATCCCAAGCCAAAAGCCTGAATTCGGCATTCGCCAGGTCTTTTGGCCTTGTGAAATGTTTGCCGTTTCCGTCTGGTGGACACAGAATGGGTTATCCACCACGTCCATGGCCCTTGCCTGCCCCCAAGAGCCAGATGGCCCGTGAGCAGGCATATTCTTTGCCAGTAAAGTGCTGAGTCCCGCCCTGGCCAGCCACGTGGTCATCTAAAAATTCAAGCGCGTTGTCCTGCTTCTGAGGTACGAAAATTCCATCTGACCACGACGACACAATGGACTAGTAAACACGGCCAAGGCGCTTATAATTCTCCAGTGTACATGCTTCACTGGGTGAGCTGGGTTGATGTCTCCTCAGTGGTGAACGGTGTGGGCATCTCTCAGTCTCTGCCGCACGCTCTTCTTCAAAACCGCAGGAAGGGTGCAGGCACTTCCCCCAAGTCTTCTTTTGGCATCACGTCCCAGAGAAACTAGGACCCATGTTGAAATTAATCTGTCAAGGAGACCGTCCACACACAGGGCAGGAGCTTGTGGACGTGTCTACCAAACGATAACGAGAGTGTCATGCCTGGGTGAAAAGAACCTAGTGGCCAGGACAAGGTGTAGTGCGAATAACGGTCGAAATCTGCTAGGCCCGCCCTATAAGATCGGTAGTCAGGAGCACATATCCTTGCCTGGCACATGCCGTGAACCCTCTTGTCGTCCAAAATTTGCTTAAAGCGTGTACCCGGGTCTGGGACAAGCCTGCTGAGGAAGGCTCGTAGTGATCTGGAGTTTCGCACTTCGCTTTCGAACTCCTACGCCTGCTTCGTCCCGCCTGGCTGCGTTTGCAGCATCAGCTCGGTCTTCCCCCTTCAACCGTCACATTGTTTACGTCTTGGGTGGCAACACGCTGGAATTCCACCCTACACAATCTCCAGCGACTTGTGCAGCACAGCAATGCCATTACGCAGTACTAAGTGACACATGGCCTTAGACAACATCTGTGCGGACCTTTGGGGTGTTGAGCCACCGAGAGTGGAGGCAGCGTGAAAATGAGCTCTGGCACCATCCATGCCGAGTTTGGAAGGAAGCCACCAAAAATGGTCCAGTGGCGGACAATGCCCTTGTCAGCATGGACCAATTGGTGGTTATCGTTAGTTCTGAAAACGATCGTTGGACACTCCCCTGAAACTTCAGGTCCCCGCCAGCGACGGAAGGAAGGAGACGGGACACAGATTCGTACTTACGGAGCCTTTTCCTGCTCCCGTCGAATCCACTGATGTCCCTACCTTTTTCACAATATTTATCGGTCTTCATTATGCAGTTGTTCGGGGTCCAGGCTAGTGGCAAGCAGGGCGCCTCAGCTGTCAGGGTGCATCGAATACCCTGAGGCGAGATTCAGGGCTGTGTTGAAGCAGTGTCGTAGGAAGGCGGCAGGAGTGAAGGGATGAGGTATTCCAAGACACCGACGTTACCGTCACCCTGCCTTGGAAAAAGGTTGGAGCCGTGAATTTGAGAGCGGAGAGGAAGATGTTGGAAGATCAGTTGCTAGAGCCCCTCGACCCAGAGGCTTGGAATCAAGACTCCATATCTCACATGAGTGCTTGTGCTCCCTTTTCTCCAACCATTGGAATCCTCGCGATTAAGGCATCAAAATGAACAACAGTATACTGGTTGCCACCCTCCTGGAGTCCCCGGTACAAACAAAACTCAGCACATTCCTTCATCCGACCCAAATAGAGAAGTAAAATGCAGAAATGGACGACCTTGTGATTGATCAACTTGGAGACATCCTGTTAGCGTCTGCTTCAACCGTTCCACAAATGTCATGGTGGAACAACGTCGAGCGACGGACAGCAGTAGAGTGCCAAGTAGCCGTAGAATCAGCATCAGCAGGCAAGGTGGACAGAAGCCAAATGGGTGCGACCTTTGCAATGCTTTATTTACCACCATGCACCGAACGCAGTGAAACTGCAGGCACACATACAGACACAACAGAGACCACTTAAGACATGTGGCACACTATCTGCAGTCTCAACAACTGATGTTTTTTTGTATGTGTTCTCGGACCCAATTGACTTCTGGGTATCCAAATGGATAATGGCCCGAGCTCGCTCCGCCACGCCATAGAGGGTTTTGTCCTTCCCAGCAGCCAGCGTCCATATCTGATCGGAACCTTAGCACAGCGCTGGAGGAGTCCATTACAGACAAAACGCATCCGGCTCTGCCACAGATAATGTTGATGCGTGTTGCCATTCATCAGATGAATCAGGCATGGGGTCTCTGATGATGTTGATTGCCTCAATTGCCGAGGTCACCGATTATTATGCGTCTTAGCTTCACATTCCTCTTCAAACAGAAATGGTCCTCTTGAAAAACTTTTTTTAAAATGATCATTTCTTACTGCAATTTTATTCTCAGTTCCCAAAAGATCATTTTGCTGGTTTTGCGTAAAAAGACACCAAATTTTCATGACAAAACCGTATTCCATTACTCACTATTATCTTAGAATTTTTCGCTATTGTCAATAGTATTTGAGGTCATGTTGCTGTTGAGATACACTTATAGTTAGGTCCTTTGGAACAGAAATGGGCTCTTCTAAGTGCAAATTCTTCCCCTCCCAATTTTTAACTAGTGGTCTGGGAAGCTCCTTTTTATAATTTTTTTTGGGTCATGGTGCTGTGAGATACAATCGTATAATCATGTCATTTGGGAGATAGAAATGTGCCTTCTAAAGTGTCATTATCTTCCCTCAGACAATTTTTAAACAGGATTGGCTGAGAAGATCATTTTTATAATTTTTTGGGTCATGTTTCTTAGAAAATGCCAGCAATGACCACAGGTCCTATTCTAAAAAAGTGTTGTTTCTAACATACATTTTGTTCTTCACAATTGTCCCAAAAGTGCTCAAGGGATCATGTTTTGAATTTTTGGGGTGCATTTTGCTGTGAAAATGAGCTAGACTACACGTCCTGATTAAAAAAAAATGTGGTTTCTGACCGACATTGTGTATATTCTCAGCAATTGTCAAAAGTGGCTTCAAGGGTCATGTTTTGAATTTTTTTGGCGGCATTTTTTGCTGGAAATTGCAGCTAGACTATACAGGTCCTATTGAAAAAAATGAGGTTTCTAACAGACATTTGTTCGTCACAATTTCAAGAGTGGCGTCAAGGGTGATGGTGCAGTCAGAAAGACAAGGGATTTAGGTAGAAATACTGTTAATGGACAGCATATAGCAAAATGACTTGTTTTTAGCAAGAACTTTAACAGAGCTAGGCAATTCGCCTGTTATGTGATACAACTAGAGATGGTCGAATTTGATTCTAACGAAGTGTAATTTTTTGAGATTTCATGAAAACGTCGGTTTCTTAACGAAGTTCGAAGTTTGTGGGACTTCGGGGTGAATCAAGTGTGCTTTTTCATTGATAACATGGCTGCGAGCACAAATGCGTTACATGGGGGCAAAGTACTCTGTTTAGGAGAAAGTCATGACATTGGCAGAGTATGAAGCCAATCAAGAGACGGGCGTGATTCTTGTGACTCACCGCACTAATATAAGTGCCGTGCGCGACGCTGGGCAGCACACACTCCTCTTGACTGTACTGATCAGGAAGGTGCTGCCGCGTGCTGATTGTAAGAAGAAATGATTTTTAAAAGCAGCGAATTTTTGTGGTGTGGTCCCTCAGCTTGTCTCAGGACTGCTTCTCTTAAAGTTCTATAAACCTTATTTTGTGGGGGTAAATGGATCTGAATCCAGTGTGCGTCCACTGCAGCGTGAATATACACTTTTAATCTATATGCTCAGTAGCACATTGAATTTCCAAGGGTGATTCGAACAAGTTCCTTTTGTATTCCATTTAAAGAAACAAAGTTTTTACAATACAAATACAACTTCATTTTTATGGCGTTGCTCACTTCTTTAGCGCAATTATACATCCAGGGTTAATAACGTTTTGTATTTTCTCTGAGGTGACTCCAAAAAACCGACTTTTTCAACCGCCAAAAAATAAAATTTTCCTTCGCTAATCACAAGTGAAGGTTAATTACAATTTTTTATCTCGTTGTTTGTGTAGCGAAAAATACACCATTGTCAATCACGCTAAAAAGCTATAGTTTTGTGCGTGATCAATTTCATTGCACAATTTACATCCAGGGTTTAATTAATGCGTTTTGTGTTTCTGCTGTATGTGTGACAAAATAAACCCGTCTTTTTTCACCGCCAAAAAATACAATTTTTCCTGTAGCATAATTCACAAGCGAAGGTTAATTACAATTTTTTTTCCTCTTGTTGTGTTAGCGTAAAAATACGCCATTGTAACACCTACAAAGCTAGTATTTTGTGGCTGCTCAATTCATTAGTGCGCAATTTACATCCAGGGGTTAATTAAGCGTTGTTTTTCTGCTGTGGTGACAAAAATAAACCGTCTTGTTCAACCTCCAAAAATACAATTTTCCTGTAGTCATAATGCGCAAGCTAAGGTTAATTAAAATTTTTTCCTCTTGTTGTGTAGCGTAAAAAATACGCCAGTTGTAAAAGCTACAAAGCAAGTAGTTTTTGGCTTCTCAATTAATTTTGCGCAATTTACATCCAGGATTAATTAACTGTCTTGCTTTCTTTCTTCTTGTGTGAACTCCAAGAAACGTCTTTTTCCACCACCAAAAAAAAAATTTTTCCTGGTACATAATTCACAGCGAAGGTTTAATTACAATTTTTTTCTCGTTTGTTGTGTAGCGTAAAAAATACGCTATTGTAACAACGCTACCAAAGCTATATTTGGTGGCTGCATCAATTCCTTTTGTGCGCATATACATCCAAGGTGTAACTAAAGTATTTTTTCTGTAGTTGTACTCATTAAAAGAAAACTTTCTTTTTTTCACCGCCACAGGAAGAAATTCTGTAGCATAATTCATATCCGATAGGTTTTAATAGAGCCCTGTTTGTGCTTTTACATTCAGTAAAATACACAGAGTTTTTAAAGGCACATAAAAGTAATTTTTTCCGCCATTTGGGGAGCGAGTTTATGTCCAAAGGGTTCCCCAATTGTTAGTGGGTTTTTTTGGGAGTCAAATCGGGGTGTGATTTATCAAATACAGATATCTTCATCAAACAGTGTCTTACATTTTAAAAAACAGTATGTCAGACGGGAGGTGGCAGGCTCTTCACCTGCGAGGGGCCGGGGGCCAAACATTCCGGGAGCAGCCCCAGGTCGCAGACAAAAGGGGGGACGCCCAGCAGGGTCACTTGGGTGAGGCCACAACTTCCGCTGTCATCTAGCGGCCGTGTGTTGTTCGAAACCCCAAATGGTTTTTGATTGGTTACTGGGTATCCACTTTCCCCCAGAGGGCATCTGACAACCCCAGCCAAAGAGTCGTGGGAACTCAACACACCCTTGTTGGCAGGCCCCGGAGCGGGTCAGGGGCCTCACCTGTCCTCAACCTGCTCGTCCCATCTTTTCCCTCACCAGAGATCTACTATGGGGTCGGGCTCCACCACTATAAGCAGGATGAAAAAATTTGAGGGGGCAGTCAGCAGTACTTGGCAGCAAAAGAAATGGGGCCAATATCCCCTGCTTCTTCAGTAGGCGGCAAAGATAGATGTGGGGGAAGTGGCAGGGGAGGTCAGTTGTGAGGGTTCAGCCTCTCATACCAAGAAGGGTGATGAGGAAACATGACGATGAACACAAATAGATATGATGTACTGACCGCACTTGGGACCCGGTGAAGAAAGGGGCTTCTATCGCAGGAAAGAGGGCTCAGCTTGGGGCGTCGGCAGAGCGCACCCCAGCAAGTGGGTTGTGTGGCCGAGTCGCGGGGTAGCACATGTAGGTCGGGGGCCAAGCAGCCACGGGGTAGAAAACCCGCTTTGCAGGTCCAAGAAACTAGTGGCACAGGGGCTCAGCGAGGCAGCGGCAGAGAAGTCACTCAGTGCGGAGCGTTGGCAGTAAAATCAGCTACTCGGCAGTGTGGCAGTTCTTTGCTAAAAACCCCGGGAGGAGCCGAATATGGGTATATGTAAATCTGTGGGCAGAAAGTGAAGCGTGGCCAGGGAGCTAACTTTGGGAAACCACTGCCCTGCGTCAACACATGCAGCATCACCATCCATGGCCTGGGAGAAACGTGGCTCAGATTGGTGGTCCATCCTGCCGCCGCAGCAGCAGCAGCCAGTGGCACGCATGCCATTGCAGCCAGTCAAAGGCTCCACCAAACCTCTGTAGAAGGTAGTTTTTTTCTCTTTGACATCATCTCCCCATCCAGTTTCTCCGCCCTCCGCTACCCATGCGCCGCAGTCGTTCAGCGAGGCGATTGCAAAGGGGACAACATATGCGTCCAACCATCCTAAGGTGCAGCAGCTGACCCGTGCTCCTGTCCAAGTTGTTGGTCCCGGGCAGTCCCTCCCTTTCCAAAGGGTGGGACTCTGGCACCCTTCAGAGAACTCCTGGCGAGTGCCGAGCCGAGATGGAGAGTTCCAAGCCGTAATTGCTTTTCCAAAAAGGCAGTACCAGCACTTCATAAATATGTAGAACAGAAAGGTGCACGGCAGCGCGGACGTCTGGAGCTGTAACTACGGTCAGGGCCAGTACATGTTCTTTACGGCCCCCATGTGAATGAGCTTCCTGCCCAGGCACACCAACAACTTGGACAGGAGATGGCGCTTTCTCCCTCCACGTTGTAAAATCTGCGCTCCTGCCCCAATGTCCGCCTCCTCCTCCCCCACCACCACCATCTCAGCCTCCACAAGTACTACTTCATCATGCCACACGTGTAGGGCACAGCGGTGTCACGCAGTTCTACACCTGGCTTGCCTCGGCGTACGAAAACCACACAGGGGAGGAACTGCTCCGCTCCTCATGCAGCAAGAAATCGATGGGTGGCTTTCTCCGCACCAACTGCAAATCGGGAACCATGGGGGACGGGCAATGGGAGGAACATGGGGTCCGCGCTGCACTGAGGAGGGATGGTCCAATGCGCGCCTGCAAAGGCGCACGTGTTCAATCTGGTTGTGAAAAGGTTTTCCCGAAGTCTTCCACAGATCTTCAGAACATTTTGAAAATGGCCAGGAAACTGTGCATGCAAATTTATCCATCGTACAAAGCCAGACAAACCCTCCTCAAGTTGCAAACGGCAGAACGGCCTCCCCCAACCCCACTCTGATATGCGATGTTTTCCACCCGTTGGAATTCCAGCCTGCACATTTTTGGACCGACTGTAAAGAACAGAAAAAAGGCCCATTAACATTTTTTGATGATCCAGGCGGACAGGAGTACTCCCTTGTGTAACTTTGATGTCAGCTAGTGGCACTCATGCGTGACACCTGCCGTTTGTTGAGGCCATTCGAGGAGGCCACGTTATTTGTCAGTCGCCAGGAACTACGGGATGAATAACGTCATTCCACTGCTTAAATGTCCTGGAACAGATTGCTGAAAAATCTGTCGGGGCAGGGGGACGGAGATGTGGCGACTAAAATCTCGCGGCCCATGAGTCGCTGGGGACTGAAAATGGAGGAGGAGGAAGAAGGAAGGGGGGAAACTTTGGGGAGCAGAAGCATTGCTGATGAAATGAGTGGATTTTCTCCCCCAGGTGACAAGAGAGGAGGAGCAGGAGCAGCTGGAGAAGGTAAGGGAGATGAGGAAGACGAGGCAATGGACCCGCAAGCACCCGTGGCAGTATAACAGTGGAGATGGAGGCAGGAGCCCCTCGGAAGTCATTTGTGCAGATGGCCCGCAGAAATGCTGATTTGCCTGGCTAGTGACACCCGAATAGCCCAGAAATCCGGCAAGAGAGATGACTTCTGGCTCTCCACCCTATTGACCCTCGCAAACCGTCCAAAAATGGGAGCCTTTTTTCCCAGCTATTAAGAGGAGGACAAACTCAAATACTATAGGGAAATCCTCTGTAGTCAGTTGGCCGCTGCCTATGTGCGGCATCGTCCCTCCTCTGACAGGGGTCTGACCAGGGGTTCCTCAGCGCTCACTACTACTGCCCGCGCTGCTGGGGGAAGGGGGGAGGGGTAGAAGCAGTACCAGCTCCATCAGCAGCAACCTAAGTTTGGAGTCACAGTATGAGCCTTCCTTCACCTGTCAGTGAGGAGGGCAGTCGCCAGCAGCAGAGCAGCAGGACCTGGAGCAGTCCCTGAACCAACAGGTGGTGGCCTACATGGACACACTCTGCCACCCCAGTTAGAAGATCCGGTAGACTCTGGGCAGCCCAAACTGGATGTGTGACCACAACTTGCCGAGTTTGGGAGTGGAGAAGCTGTCCTGCCCGGCCGTAGGTGGCATCAAGGGGGTGTTTTCAGTGCGGCCGGGGGCCATCGTTACCCCCAAGGAGAACCCGCTTGTCCATGGGAAATGTGGAATGACTGACCTTTGTCAAGATGATTCAGGCGTGGATCGGCCAGGATTTCCACACACCAATGCCTTAGGCGTCAGTCTGGGTTCAAACTACCTGCCAGCCACTATGCCGTGACATCCACACTGTGTCATTGTGCCAGTCTCTGACCTCATGCTGCTGCTGCTGCTGTTGTTGCTGCTGCGGTCACCTACACACTGTCATTGTGCCCCCTGCCTGACCTCATGCTGCTGCTGTGCCCTCCACACTGTGTCATTTCCACTCTGTGGCCTACTACTGTTTGCCCCCCTCCAAATGTGATTGCGCCACTGCCTGACCTCATGCTGCTGCTGTGGCTGCTATCGTGACCTCCACCTCTTTTCCC
>JAODAL010022668.1:0-64221 GCA_025379985.1 Phyllomedusa bahiana
CCTTTCCCCCATAACAGTACTGGCCATACAGTGCTCACCATAAAAGTGTCAGCCATACATTGCCCACCATAACAGTACTGGCCATACAGTGCTCACCATAAAAGTGTCAGCCATACAGTGCCAGCCATGCAGTGCTCACCATAACAGTACTGGCCATACAGTGCCCTCCATCACAGTGCCAGCCATGCAGTGCTCACCATAACAGTACTGGCCATACAGTGCCCACCATAACAGTGCCAGCCATGCAGTGCTCACCATACAGTGCCTATCACAACCACGTCCTTTATAACAGTACCAACAGATGCAGCTGTCAAAAAATCTGAAGAATAAAGATGGACACAGCATGTTTGTGTCCTGATGACTGTGAGTCGCACAGAGGAGCACTGGGGGAGCACTGCATGTTGTGCACCCTGTTCGGAAATGTAAAGCACTGTGAAATATGTTGGTGCTATATAAAGATTCTTGCTAAACAGACAGAGAGGGGCAAGATAAGGTCTCCTAATAACTGGTGATTTGTTGATGTTAGGAAAGTGTAAGGTGAGAGTTATTTTCTCATGAGTTGTTACATTTACCAAGCAACATTTTTGTCATGAGATGACTTTTCAATGAACAAATTGGCTTGAAGTGAGTAGTAACAGGTCTAGAATAAACATGTGCAGTCTTCCCAGAAGCTCTCACTTCCCCGCTTGCTCTTCCTATGGTTCTAAAACTGTCAAATGCTGTGATTTGGCTTTACTCCAAGGAAAAAAAGCCTCATACAATGAGATACAAGACAATACAGCTCACTCTTCTCTCCAACATATCACATCTTTAGCTTTAATTTCTCATTAACATCGCTAATTAGACATATCCTAATTAGATGTTTTATAGATAGCAATTCAGTATTATGTAAGAATGACAATGTCTCTGTTTGCCTAGTGGGAATCTGTCAAAGAAACAAAACATCCAAGTTCTGCCTGAAAGAAGGGTAATTTTCTCTGGATTTGGAGCATTATAAGAAAAACTTACTTGGTTCCAACAGGTAGTAATTCATACATTCAGTTTGTTACAAAAAAAGGAGCCCATACACATTAATACTGACGACAGGACTGGCCAAACTCCATAATGAATATGGGGTTGTCCAGACTTTCCAAATAGTAGAGGTCTAAGGAAAGAAGGATCAGGCATGTTCAAGTTTTTTCTCTTATAGCTGCCACCAGAGGTGTTTGACAGTGACCTATCCCTTCGCCCATTAATAACACATGCACACTCAACCAAGCCAAGCGCATATGGGGAGGAGGGTTAGGAAACAATAACTGTTAATTCAGCCGACAGCTATCTAAGGTACTGGCGTGGCTTAGTGTATTTTTTTAAGTGTTTGCTATGGTCACTGGTGAACGATGATGTTGTAGATGTTGATCATTGCACACACAGGTCATTTCAGCTACTTCTTTGTGAAACCAAAACATTGCAAACCACAACCTGGGATCAACCTCAAGGTCAGCTTTACAGGTCATATCCTCTACTGGTCTTCATAATCCCTGTGGTAGCAGGGTTCTAGTATTGTGCCAGATCTAAGGCTGCTGCAAGATCATCTGGCTTTTGGGTGGGCTAGCTCAATACATTAGTCAGCAGCATGTATGTGGCACTAACCACTATGGCACTAGTAAAACATCCCTACAGAATCTTAATGTAATACATACACTACACCGACTAGCCATGATACTCACTAGCTCCACAAGTCCGCTGCCTTGGGATAACCCTTGACTCCAATCTGTCCTTCAAACTGCATATCCAAACCCTCACCTCTGCCTCCCACCTGAAAAATATCTCCCGTATCCGCTCATTCCTTAACTTCAAAAGCACAAAAATGCTGGTCCATGCCCTCGTCATCTCATGCCTAGACTATTGCAACGTCCTTCTCTGTGGCCTACCGTCTAGCACCCTCGCTCCCCTCCAATCCATCCTTAACTCTGCTGCCCTTCTGATTCACCTCTCTCCTCGATATTCCTCTGTCTCTCCCCTTTGTCAATCCCTTTACTGGCTTACCATTGCCCAGCTAATTCATATCAAGCTACTAACCATGACCTACAAGGCTCTCCATAACCATTCCCCCCATACATATCTGACTTAATCTCCAGATATCTCCCCTCACGCAATCTCTGCTCCTCACAGGACCTTCTTCTCTGCTCTCCCCGTGTCAACTCCTCACCATAACCGTCTCCAGACTTCTCCCGTGCTTCCCCCAACTCTGGAACTCACTGCCCCAACACCTACAGACTCTCCCCCACTCTCACCAGCCTCAAAGCAACCTGAAAAACCCATCTCTTCAGGAATTGCCTATAGCCAACAATAACCTGCTGTCACTACACTATCCACCAACCATGTTGCCCCTCACCATCGTCTCTTCCCACCTTCCTTTTAGAGTGTAAGCCCTCACGGGCAGGGACCTTTCTCCTTATGTACCAGTTTGTTAGTTTATTAATTTGTCCACCTTTTGTACTTGTTTGACCTATGTTATGTATGAAACCTGAATGTACAGCGCTCTGGAACCAAGGGCGCTCAAAAATAAATAATAATAATACTAAAACCAACTGTGTACCATATGGTTATACAGCCCCATACACAGTAAGATGCTTTCTATCATATCCAATAACTTTTTCAGCAATTTTTGACTCTTTAGTAGGAACAAAATAGACGGGCTAGCATTTGTGCCTCAAATGCATCAATAAACTATGGGCACTTATGACCCTGTTATCAGTTCAAAAAAGTAAAGAGAAGTAGATTGTTGGGAGCTTTGGAGCTCCAGGGGACAGATAAGTATAATTTTTTCCCCTTTTTGGACTATCCCGCCCCAATGCAGTGTAATTTTTTTATGAACAACCCCTTTAACTTCAAGAACTGTTCCCTTGTTGCCTAACATATTTCACCCCTTGACAGGTATTATCAATCACCTATCAAATAAATGGGCCGATAATAATACCTCAGAATGAAGCACAGGCGAAACGTGTGTTGGGGCATGTGGTCCTGGTTTCTGGTACACTCCTTTTATAACTTTTCCTTTGGTTATGAGGCTGTGGTGACAAAGTATATATTTACATAGAAATGTTTGCCCCTAGCATATTGTACTGTGTGATTATTACCTGGTCTCATATCTGAGAATGTATTTACTCTGTATGATATTTTTGGGTGTCATAAGTATATGTTAAACTAAGGAGCACATTCTTTTCAACTGTATTGCCATTTTTAATAAGTCTTATGTACAATACAATTTTATTATAAAGATAAAGGTGTAATTCTCTTGACAGGTACCTTCTTATCAATATAATCAAAGTTATTCAATTCACCTTTTAAGTATGAATTTTCTTTCATCTCTTTTAGACTTTTAGCGCCACATGTATGAAAACTGTCTAGGTCTAAAATTCACTTTGTTGCCCATAGCAACCAATCAGAGCCCATAGCAACCAATCAGAGCGCCCCTATCATTTTTCCAGAGCACTATATGAATTGAAAGGGGAACTCTGATTAGTTGCTTTGGGCAACAAAGTGAGTTTTAGACATAGACAGTTTTCATACATGTGGCCCTTAGAGTACTAAATAAAAATAGGAAAGTCAGTGCATGTCATGTCCTCACAGTATTTGGGAGTACACAGCAAAGTGTCTATGGTTTATAGAAATACTTGGTATCTAAGCACTGTCTATGCACCATCAAAAATGTGCTGGGATCCTTCCAGGACAGCTGAAGCTCTTGCCCGTGAAACCAAAGCTATACCAGAGGTCCACCAAAACCACCACTGACATAATAGGTTCTATCTACATAACTTATACAGTTTTTCATAGAGTGAATTGCCTTAAACTGTTATAAAATATCAAGGTCTACTGTCATATTCCTGTGCCTCCCACAAATCATGTGAAATGTAGTATTGGCCCAACATCTAAAATATGGGATATCATTTTGGACTACACACTTTAAAAACCAAACATAAAAGAGCTAGAGAGGGTCCCGGTTTGTCATCTAAATTATTAGAGACCAGAAATGGGAGGCTAGAAAACTCTGCCTTATTTAGCATGAAAAAGACATGACTTATTTCCATGTAGAAGTTTATGTGTGGTCAGTGCAAAGAACTAGCACATGATTTATTCATTGTTAGAACTGCACAAATGAATGAAGGACATTCCTTGTATGTGAAGGAAAGACATTTTTTAGTTTTGGAAAGAGTTGGAGTTAGGGTTGTCATTAGGGTTGTTCAGCTATGGAATACCCTGTCCCAAAGGGTAATAGTGTCGGACAGCATCCTGAAAAGCATCCAGTAAAGGGCTTGTTGCTTATCTAATAATGAATGACAATGAGGAATTAATTGCCAAGGTAAGATGTATAATTTATCTGAAAAAGGATAAACTTGATCAACATCTTTTTTCATCCTACTGTATATACAGTATCTAGGTAACTCGGTTTTAGTCTTCTTATATGCATCACATCTCTTGAGCCCCTCCGCCACAGTTGTTTGGTTGTACTGCCAATAATTATCTTTAACTACATTGTTTCATCAGTATAACTACACCCAAAAAATGAATGATACAGATGACCAGGTGCAATGTCAAATGCCAGCCATTCAAACAGGGTCAGGTCTGCTAGAGTGAGAGATACCATTTGTTATGGGTCCTCTGCTCCTGGGTAGTGTTGAGCGATTGCGTTGGCTATCGAGATCGAGCGATTCGATGTCCCCCGCTACGATAAGGTTTTTTGGGATAGTGAGCATCGTTATGACGATTACCTTAAAGTCTATGGGGAGCAACAACCCCTTTCATTAACACCCAAAAAAGGCTGGGAAGCTGAAATTAACATCCCACATCAAAGGTTAGTGTACATCTTAGGCAAACACTTAGTTATAAAGCCCAAGACCATTCACTATCCTGCTTGACCCAGCCTACCCTTAAACCTCTCCCCCAAAAATTAAAAGTGCCAGAGGCAGTTTTTTGAACATCATGTTACTTGAACTGGTATTGAATATCCCTGTCCGGGAAGCAGCATGACCCCCAAACCCTGCATGCCCCCAGTTTAAAAAAGTCCCGCAAAAAGGAGTCTTTAAACCACCTTTTTAGTTAAACGGGGAACACTAATATATCTGCCCTGTACCGCAGAATGACCTTTAAAAACTGTCTGACCCACTTTTAAAAAAGTCCAAAAAAAAGGAGTCTTAAACCACCTTTTAGTTGAACGGGACTATACTGCCCCTGCCCGGCCACATAGACCATTAAACCTGTTGCCCCCCAGATTACAAAGCCCCGGAAAAAGGAGTCTTAAAACCCCCAAATTTTAGTTGAACGGACATTGACAGAACTGTCCTGTGCCACAGCATGACCCGGGGCCCGAGTTACGTGGGTGGGGGAAGAGCCCAGGCTGGGCCCCCGTCACTATTAACACGCGGGTTAAATCCCCTATGACGCACAAAAAAAACTGTCGTGTAAAAGCAGAGTGGGAAGCGGAAGTTGAATCCCCCTTCCTCGTACACAGTCAAACCCGGGGTAGGTTTGCCCCCCCGTATGAGTCGGACCAATTGAGTTCACTGGAAATACGGGTGGTTAAACGCCCCTTTTACACCCAGGTCCCTTTTGCTGGCATTTTTTTCTCATTTTACCAACGGGTGGGGGAATTGTCTCTGTATTTTGTTCCTGCCCCTGCTCCAAACTCCGTCCCTGAATAACCTAATCGGGTCAATTTTTCCTGTACCCCCTTGTACAATTCGGGGAAAATTTTTTACCAGCTATTTTTACATCAAGTTTTTTAGTAGTTTAATTCAAAAAACATTTTTAAAAAGGGAATAATCCCACCATTTCTTTTTTTCTCTTTTTTCATTGTATTAAAGGGGTTGTCTCATACAGGGATTGATAGCTATGTTAAAGACTTGCAAAAAACAATCATTTTGAAATATGGTCCATTAACAGTGCCACCTATTTTTTTTCTGACAGCCCCCACCCCTTGAGCCACTCTTGACAATTGTGGGGAAAAAGTCTGTTAAAACAACTTTTTTTAAAAATAGGACCTGTATATAGTGCATGTCACAGCAAAATGCCCCAAAATTAAAAGCATGACCCTTGAGCCACTTTGGACAATTGTAAAGAACAAATGTCTGTTAAAAAACAACATTTTTAAAATAGGACCTGTAGTATAGCTGCATGTCACAGCAAAATTTCCCCAAAAAAAAAATAAAAAGCATCCCTTGAGCCACTTTGGAAATTGTAAAAAGAAAAAAAAAAATGTTTTTAGAAACAACATTTTTAAAAAGGCCCTGTAGATAGCGCTGTCCAGCAAAATCCCCCCAAAAATTCAAAGCATGACCCTTACCCCACTGTGACAATTGTGAGAAAAATGCGTTAGAAAAAACTTTTTTTTTTATTGGGACCGTAGTATTGCGCATTTCAAACAGCATGCCCCAAAAAAAATTAAAAATGACTTCTCACCCCTTTAAAAATTGTGGGAGAAATGCCCCTTAGAAGCCCAAATTTCTTTTCCCAAAAGGGACCATGTTTATTGTGTACCACAGCTACTCCCCCAAAAAAAATTTTAAAAATATGACTTCTCACCCACTGTTAAAAATTGGAGGGAGAAACCCCACTTAAACCCACTTTTCTGTTCAAAGGACCAGATTTTTGCGGTACACAACATGCCCCCAAAAAATTATAAATTGACTTCTCACCACTTTTAAAAATTGTAGGGAAAAAATCCACTTAGAACCCCACTTCGTTCCAAAGGACCAAATTATGCTGATCTCACGCAACATGACCTCAAAACCATTGAAAAGTGAAAACTTCTTAAGAAAGTGAGAAAGGGGAAATTTTGTGTTGTCAGAAACCTTGCGTCTTTTTTAAACCCTCACACAAAAGAAAAAAAGAGGAAAGAGAATAAAAATTGCAGAAAAAAAAAGACCCTTTTAAAAAAAATTTTCAAAAGGGGACCATTTCTGTTTTAAAAGGAAGTGAATAGACCGGGAAAATAAACGGTGACCTCAGCAAATTTGGGGGCCCCAACATCACAGAATCCAGCCTGATTTATCTTAGAAAGTCAAACGATCCCATTATCTGTGGGAAAACCGATGCGTTTGTTGTAAGACCCCTCCAGGTGCGAAGGCCCCTCAGATAGACGCTGGCTGTGGGAGGGCAAACCTCATGGCGTGAGAGCCAGCTCGGGCCATTCTTTTCCCTTTTGGATACCCAGAAACTATTGGGGGCCGGGAAACAAAGCAAAAAAACATCGGGGGTTGAACGCAGTATCGTGCACCCCGATCTTAACTGACTCTGGTGTTGGGTGGGTTTTCCCCGCATTGCATGCGTTGGTGGGTGGTAAACAAAGATGCCAGAGGTCCCCCCATTAGGGTTCCGCCATTGCCTGCTGCGCCGCTACCCCCTTGGCACTCATCTGTACGTCGCTGATTTGGGTTTCCCCCAGGGAATTTGGGGGAAATGGCAACCAAAAAATTCTCCATTGTCAAACGCAAGGGCTCCCTTTCCTGCATTTTATCTTTATTTGGGGGGGCTGAAGGAAAATGCTGAGTTTTTTTTGTACCGGGGGTCCAGGGGGTGGCACCCGAAAATGTTGTTTATTTTGATGGGCCTTTAAAGCGAGATCATGTTGGAGGAAAGGGCACCAAGCACTTAGTAGAGATGGACCTTGATTTCCCAACCTCTGGGGCGAGGGGGGACTAGCAAACTGATTTCCCCATTTTCCCCTTCCTCCGCCCCCCCCCCGCCCAACCCCCCCCCCCCCCTTTCCAAAGGGATCGGTGTCTAGGAAACCTCCTCCCCCCCTCCCGCTGCCCCCCGGCACAGCTTAACACAGCCCGACTTGCCTAGAGATGCACCCGAAGCTGATGGCCCCCTTGCCTACTCTGGACCCCCAAAACCCCTGCCTAAAGAAGACCGATGAAAAATTTTGGGAAAATGTGGCCTTTTTGGGTTTTACGGGGAGAAAGGCTCCGGTCCGCATCTGTGTCCGTCTCCCCTCCTCGCTGCGGGACCTGTTGTTTCAAATGTCCCCAAAATCTTCCAGAAAAATCACCACAAAAGCTTGCGACAAGGGCATTGTCCACACTGACCATTTTTTGGGGGCTTCTTCAAAACTGGAAGGGGGTCAGAGCTCTTCACCTGCCCCCACTCTCGTGGTTCAACTCCCGGGTCCGCCTGCTGCTTGTCAGGGCCATGTGTCATCGACGCTAAAGGATTGCGCGCTGCACAATCGCTGGAGCATGGGGAGGGTGGGAAACCAGGGGGTTGCCACTAACAAAGAACGGTTGAGGGGACGCCGAGCTGACGCTGCAACGCAGCCAGCGGGACGAAGCAGGGGGCGAACGGGGGAAGTGCAACTCAGACCCCGAGCCTTCTTAGCAGCAGTCCAGACCCGGGTAGTCTTTAAAATTTTGGACGACAAGGTTCAGGGGGGGGGGGGGGGGGGGGAAAGGCCAGGGAAGGGGTGTCTCCACCACCGATCTTTAAGGGGGGCCAAATTTTTGCCCCTTTTCGCACACCCCTTGCCCGGCCAAGGGTTTTTTCACCCAGCCAGCGCTCGTCTCGTTGCGGAGAGCCTCCAAGCTCCTGACCTTGTGTTGACGGGTTTCCCAAAGGGAGATTAATTTTAAAAACCGGGCCCGGTGCTCTGGGACTAAGCCACCAGAGGACCTTGGGGGGAAAAACCCCGCACCATCCCCGCGGTTTTGAAGAGCGTGCGCCGACCTGGACCACCGTCACCCCCCGAGCCCTCCACCCACTCCCCAAACTGTCACGAATATAGGGGCCCTTTACTTAGTCTTTAGTGGCCACTGATTTATGTATTAATATTGTCATTGCCTTTTTGTTGCACCTATGTTACGTTTTCAAATATATTTTTGATGTGCACACCTTTTACATTTGTATTTATTTGGGGAGGCAATCTCATTTGGGTTTCTGCATCAGCCACCCTTTTTAAAACATGCAGGTTAATTATTGCAGGGTTCCCATCACTCCCGGGAAGTGGCAGTCTGAATGGACTCCTAGCAAGTGTAACATGTTTTAGTGTAGGGACTCCACCTGCTCTGGGAAACCCTTGACTGTGGGAGGTGAGGCTTAATTACAATCTTTGATCAAATACTGTAAACTAAGAGTCCCAGGTTTTTCATATTTTCCTACTAGTAATGCATTTCCTATATTCCTATAACCTTTGAAGGTTTTACTTAGTCTTTTTTAGTGTGCCACTGATTTATGTAATACAGAATATAGCGGCCTTGAGCCGTGCTTTACTAGTCCATAGTGTCGGTGGTGAGATGGACTTATTTCCGACACGATGCAACAACGCGCTGAAATTTTAGATGACCCGTGGCATAGGCCAGGGGCAGGACGGCTTTTCTGGCCAAGGAAATGCCTGCTCGGCATCTGGTTTGAGGGGCAGGCGAGGCCATGACGTGGCGGAACCCCATCTGTGTCCCACCAGACCGGAAAGGCAACATTTCCAGGCCAAAAGCCTGCAATGCCGACATTCAGGCTTTTGGGCTTTGATGGTTGGTTAAAGTGTTTCTTCTGCTCCCAAACCTGAAGACAGAAGGCTGGCTGCTAGACTGGCCGCTGTACGTCGTGTCAGTCTCAAACTGGCGGCGGAAGGAGAATGGGGGGGGGGGATAGGATGGTCTCTTGGTGGTCTGGTAGGTACCTCGGGCGACGGTGGAGACGAAGCGGAGGCTAATCCCTGATCAATGACTCTGAGCAGACATGGCAGCTGAGGAACGCTTGTGGTGGCTGGAGGAGAGGAGGAGACAGAGGGTGTTATAGAGGTTGGAAGGCCCGCGTCGGTCTGGCCTTTTTTGGCCAAGTGTTCCCTCCATCAACTCATGCATTCGCTGCATGTGACTAGAATGTTGTGTGGGGTTAACCAGTAAAGTTCCCCCCCCCCCTTCCGCCCCTCCCCCTACTTATGCATTTACGGCAAAGGCGGCATATGACACGCTGGGTGAATCATAGGCTTGCTCAAAGAAGGCCCGGCTTGAGAGTCCTGGACCCTTTTTGACGGCAATTAACGAGGAGCGGATTGCGCAGACGCGTGGCTGGCGGAATTTCATAACAGCGGACTTCTGCACCGCCCTCTTCCATTTTGTGGCGGACCCGTATTGACACTACCCAAAAAATAACATCGTCTTCCCTGCTCGTCCACTGATGAAGCGCTCGCAAGCCAAATTCTGCGGAAAAGACCAGGATGGATCCGCAATGTCGTCATCAACAACATCATCAACACAGGTGACTTGGTCGTCCTGACTTTCTGCATCCAGAAGCTGCGGGTACAAGCAAGGGGCCACCTGCAAGGCGTTGCCAGACCGCCCGTATTTTATTGGGCCGATTGACCGCTTCCATCACCTCCTCTGAGGGCATCAGTAACTGGCGTCAGAGCAGACGAAATCATCCTCTTGATCTTTTAAACATGCCTTCTGACCCAACCGCATGGTCTCATCAAAGATCTTCAGAAAATGGATTATTCCACAGTGGGTGGGTACACGAGATACAATTGGCTGCTTCATGTTGACGATGCTGATGATGCTGATGACGACATTTGTGGCCGTGACTGGGAGGACGAGAGGTAAGACTGCTGGATGCAGTTGCAAAACCACTGGAAGGACAGATTGGCGACGATGTTCGTTACTTAGATTCACAGGGCCTGACCCAGCGATGACAGGCCCTGACGTCCTCAACTGACGATCCGCTGGCATGCGTGTTTTCGCCAAGCACTGAAGGAGCACCTCACTCGTACCTCTACCTCATTGCTACCCCCCTCCTTGCTCGCTTTACCACCTGCATTTCGCTCCATGTTCAGAAATATAAAAATTGAGAAGGTATGGATAGTTTTTGAAAGACTTCTATTAAAAGACGGCAAATCACAGCTTTCTCAAACGCCCCTCTAACAAACAAAATTGCCTGGATTTCAAATTTAACTGCTAGGTGTCTATCAACAAATCGGACTGGGCAAAATCCCAAAAACATGTATCTGTTAATGTTTATGGTATCAATAAATGTATTTTATGCACTTTCAATTAAACCTGTGGTGAATATAAATAGCTGTTTAAGAAATTTACGTAGGATGCTGCGCAATGAACAATGCTGGGTGTGTTCAAAAGTCTCAAAAACAACGTAAACTGTTATGTTTTGATATAATACACGGTATTTTTTGCACCTTTCAAATCACCTGTGGGAATATAGAATGGCTGTTTATAAGATTTTTTTTACTAGATCTGCGTCAATGAACGAATGCCTGGGTGTGCAAAATACAAAAAACACGAAAACTGTTATGTTTTGATATAAAAAACGGTATTTTTTGCACCCTTTCAATTCACCTGTGGTGACTATAAATTGCTGTTTTAAGATTTACGTAGATGCTGCGTCAATGCACAATGCTGGGTGCCGCAAATCAAAAAAACTATGTAACTGTAATGTATTGGTAAATAAACGGATATTTTTTTGCACCTTTCAAATCACCTGTGGGAAAATAGAATTTGCTGTTTTAATATTTACGTAATGCTGCGTCAATGAACAATCTGGGTGTGCAAAAGTCAAAAAACACGTAACTGTTATGTTTTGAATAAGAAACGGTAATTTTTTGCACCTTTCAATTCACTGTGGTGAATATAGACTATGCTGTTTTAAGATTTACGTATATGCTGCGATTCTTGAACAATGCTGGGTGCGCAAAAAGTCAAAAAACACGTAACTGTTAAGTTATTGGTATAATAAACGATATTTTTGCACTTTCAATTCACCTGTGGTGCATATAGATTGTGCTGTTTAAAGATTACGTAGATGCTGCGTCAATGACCCCCACACATGCTGGGTGTTCAAAAGTCAAAAAACACGTAACTGTTATGTTTTGATATAAAAACCGTTATTTTTTGCACCTTTCAATTCAACAGTGGTGAATATAAAAATTGCTGTGTTAAGCTTTACGTAGATTCTGCGTCAATGAACAATGCTGGATGGCGCAAAAGTATCAAAAAAAACGTAACTGTTTTAGTTTTTGGTATAATAAATGGAATATTTTTGGCACCTTTCAATTCACCTGTGGAGAATATAGATTGCTTGTTTTTAAGATTTACGTAGAGCTGCGGTCAATGAACAATGCTGGGTGCGCAAAAGTCAAATCACGTAACTGTTTATGTTTTGGTATAATAATCGGTATTTTTTGCACCTTCAATTCACTGTGGTGAATATAGAAATTGCTGATTTAAGATTACGTGATGCTGCGTCATGAACAATGCTGGGTGCCAAGTCAAATAACACCGTAACTGTGATTGTTTTTCGTACGATACACGGTATTTTTGGCACAAACTGTGCTGACTACAAGATTGCTGTATTGTAAATTAACTGCTAGTGGATATACTCAACAGTCACAGGTTAAATGGGTAAAATTGAAAATGAACACCTATCTGAAATGGTATACTGATAATAAAAGTGGATTATTAGCAGCATAACAAAGAGACCTGCAGTTACTAAAATGAAGTTATCCAATATAAGTTCAGGCTGCCCAATATCCAAAAATATTTCAATAGCAAACTGTTAATAATAAAAAGTTCCACTACAATGTCCTACACTAAGTCCTTGTAACTTTATCCATGTTCCTTTATAAGATAGAGCTTGTCTGTGTTTCGCCCCGGCACACCCCCCCCCCGCTCCCACCGCCGTGAATTTACTCGGTAAGATGCTGCTTTAAAATTCTCTAGCAACCTACATACAATCTTCGCAAATCCCTAATCTATCTAAATTGGAAGGATCACAGCTAATAGTAGAGGTTTCTCTGTGCAGAAATAGACGAATGTCGCTGAGCTGTTTGGCCACAGGACAGAGCCGCAGGTTCCTATCCCTATGAGACGCTGATAGACACTGAGGCGAAACAGAACGCTGTTCTATGTAACGAGTCATGTGATTTTTTTCCAGCCAACGCAACCATACACATCCCAGTCATGACTCCGCACACACATCTCACCCTGCTCTATTATGTAATCTGAATTTGCTGGACCGGCAAAATATACAGGAAGCCCGAAAAAGGAGCGATCTTAATAGTGAATGCTCAATTTAGACCTGAATTTATCGCATGAGCTGGAAATTTCGAACACCATAAAAACCTTGAGATTTTCAACTTTGTCGATAAAAATCGCTCAACACTACTCCTGGGTATAATGAAGGGTACTGAGTGCAGGACCCCTTCTCGATGATGTCCATAAGTAAGCAAAGAGCCTGAGGAAATAAGTTGTCATATTATTTTTTAATTCATTTAGATTTTGACACATTCTACAACGCTATACAGAGGCTGTCACCATTCACATTGGTCCGTGTCGCCATTGGGGATCATAATTCAATATCTTTTTTAGAGCATGGGGGAAACTGGAGCTCTCATAGAAAACTCATTGAGAACATACAAACTCCATGCACATGTCGTCCTTGGTGGGATGTGAATGCAATATCGCAGTGCTATAAAGTAACAGTGCTAACTAGTGTTGAGTGATTGCCGTTGGCTTAACGAGTATCGATCGATAGTCGACAGTCCGCCCGCTATCGCTTACGGTTATTTCGATAGTGAGCATCGATTATGCGCGATGACATTAAAATCTATGGAAAGCAACAAACCTTCTTTATAACACCCAAACAAGGCTGGAGAAGCGAAATTAACATCCACAACAGTCCCATGGCTCCGTGCTACATCTTATGCAAAACACTTAGGTTATAAAAGTCACAGAAAAAAAGTCACGACCCTTTACTATCCCTGTCTAGTATCACCCCACAGCCTGACCCTATAAAGCCTGCATCACCCACAAAATTAAAAAAGTGCCAGAAGGCAGTATGATTATGACCATCATGTTACTTGAACTGGACATTGAATAGCCCTGTCCCTGGAACGCAGCATCAGAGCCCCAAACCAGCATGACCCCCACATTTAAAAAGAGCCGCAAAAAGGATCATTTCAATCACCATTTTAGTTGAAACTGGACATTGACTATACCTGTCCAGGGCACAGCATGAGCCCCAAACCTAGCATGAGCCCCCACATTAAAAAAAGTGTCGGAAAAAGGAGTCTTTCAACCACCAATTTTAGTTGAACTGGACATTGACTATACCTGTCCTGGGCCACAGCATGACTCCCAGGGCCGGAGTTACAGTGGGTCGGTGAAAAGCCCAGGCTGGCGTCCTCAACTATATAACACCAGGTTAAAAATGCCCTGATGACGCAGCAAACTAAAACTGTCGTGCTGAAGCAGAGTGTGGAAGCGGAAGTGTGATAACTCCAGCCTTCCTCCTGTAACACAGTCAATACCTGGGAGCGCCTGCCCCTCCGTATGAGTGTGGACCAATTGAGCTTCACTTGGAAATACCTGGTGGTTAATGCTCCTTTACAACCCAGGTGCCCTTTTATCTTGCATTCTTTTTCTCATTATTACTCAACTGCTGGAGAAATGGGTCTCTGTACTTTGTTCAACTGTCCCGTGCTCCATACTCCATGTCATCTGATAACCTACATCTGGTCAAGTTTTTCCTGTACCTCACCTGTACAATTCAGAGGAAGTTTTTTTATAACAGCCATGTTGTACATGCAAGTTTTTAGTACTTTCATTCAAGAAAACCTTTTTTAAAAAGGATGGAATCCCCACCATGTCTTTGTTTCTCTTTTTTCATTTATACATGGTTTGTCTCAATACAAGGGATTGAATAGCAATTTAAAGTATCTTGCAAAAACAAGTCATTTGCATAGGGTCCCATTAACAGTGTCCTACCAATTCCTGGTTTTACTGACAGCACCATCACCCTTGAGCCCATCTTGACAATAGTGAAGAACAAATGTCTGTTAGAAACAACATTTTTAGAATAGGAACTGTAGTATAAGCTGCATGTCACAGCAAAATGCCCCGCAAAAATTTCAAAGCATGACCCTTGAGCCACTTTGGTCAATTGTGAAGAACAAATGGTTCTGTTTAGAAACAACATTTTTTAGAATAGACCTGAGTATAGCTGCATGTCACAGCAAAATGCCCCCAAAAATACCAAAGCATGACCCTTGACCCACTTGGTCAATGTGAAGAACAAATGTCTGCTAGAACAACATTTTTTTATAATAGACCTGGTAGTATTGCTGCATTTTTCCAAGCAGCATAACCCAAAAAATTTATATAAATGACTTCTCAGCCACTGTAAAAAATTGTGAGGGAGAAATGCCACTTAGAAGCCACAATTTCTGTTCCAAAGGACCATGATATTGCTGTATCTCACAACTACATGACCCCAAAAAATTATAAATATGACTTCTCAGCCACTATTAAAATTGTGAGGGAAAAATCCACTTAGAAGCCACATTATCTGTTCCAAAGGATCATCAGAATAGCTGTATCTCACAGCAACATGAACCCAAAAAATTATAAATATGACTTCTCAGCCACTATTAAAACTGTGAGGAGAAATCCAAATAAAGTCACATTTCTGTTCCAAAGGACCAAGATTATTGCTGTCTCTCACACAACATGACCTCAAAACCGATTGAAAATGCGAAAAACTTCTTAAGATAAAGTGGAGTAAATGGAATACGGTTTGTCCATGAAAACTTGCTGTCTTTTAACATCTCCTCACAGCAAAACCAGCAAAATGAACTGTTGGGAAAAAGAGAAATAAAAATTGCAGTAAAAATGATCATTTTAAAAAAAGTTTTCAAGAGGACCATTTCTGTTTTGAAAAGGAATGTTGAAGAGACTGTGCAACTAATCGGTGACCTCGGAAAAAAAAAAAACAATTGGGCCACAACATCATCAGAGATCCATGCCTGATTATCTTGATGAGAAGTCAAACGATCCACATTATCAGTGGAAATCCGGATGCGTTTGTCCTGTAATACTCCTCCAGCATGTGCTGAAGGTCCTCTTCAGATATGACGCTGGCTGCTGGGCAGGACAACACCTCTATGGCGTGACGAGCCCGCTCGGTGCCTTTCGTCCTTTTGGATACCCCAAATCTATGGGTCCCGGAACACATGCAAAAACAACGTGTTGAGACGCAGAAAGTCGTGCACCATGAACTTACGCTGATTCGCTGTGTGTTTGGATGTGTTGCCTGCATTGCATGCGTTGTGAGGTGGTAAACAAAGATTGCCAGAAGGTCACCCATTAGGCTTCTGCCACCTTGCCTGCTGCTGCCGTACGCTACTTGGCACTACTACTGCTGTCACTCGCTGATGTTGTTCCACCGTGACATTTGGGAACGTGAAGCAGACGCACAGATGTCTCCAGTTGATCAATCACAAGGATCCATTTCCTGCATTTTACTCTTATTTGGGTGGTGGAAAGAAAGTGCTGAGTTTTTGTTTTGTACCGGGATCCAGGCGGGTGGCCACCCAGTAATTGTTGTTCATTTTGAGGCCTTAATGCGAGGATCCATTTGGAGGAAATGGCGAGCATCCAAGCACTCATGTGAGAAGATGGAGCCGAGATTTCCCCAAGCCACTGGTCGAGGGGCACTAGCAAACTGATCTTCCTCATGCTTCCTCCTCCGCCTCAAAATTCGCGCCAACCTCTTATCAAATGCAGGGACGTCAGTAACATCGTGTCTAGGAATACCTCCTCCCTCCTCCGCTGCCTCCGGCCCACTTCAACACAGCCCTGACTTGCCTGAGCTGATGCACCCTGAGAGCTGATGCGCCACCTGCACTAGCTCTGACCCCTAACACTGCCTAATGAAGACCGATGAAATTGTGAAACTGTCGGGCCTTGTGGATTGACGAGATAAAGGCTCGTGTCCACATCTGTGGTCCGTCTCCTCCTCCGTCGCTGGCGGGGGAGGAGGGGGGGTGAGGGAGAAAGAGAGGGGGAGGAGGAGGGGGATAGGAAACCTGTTGTTTCAGAGTGTCCAACCGATCGTTCCAGAACAAAATCAGCCCCGCCCCGGGCCCCCCACAATGCCATGCTGACAAGGGCATTGTCCGCACTGACCATTTTGGTGGCTTCTTCAAAACTGGCAAGGATGGTGCAGAGCTCTTTCCACCTTGCCTCCACTCACGGTGGGTTCAACACCCCGAGGTCACCGACCCAGCTTTGTCAGGCCATGTGTCACTTTCGACTGTGTAATGGCATTGCGCTCTGCCCACAACGCTGAGCATGTGGAGGGTGGAATTCCAGCGTAGTTGCCACGTCAACAATGAGATCGTTGACTGGAGGCCGATCTGTCACTGCAACGCAGCCAGGCGGGACGAAGCAGGGTGCGAAACGCGGAAGTGCGACTCAGACCTCAGCCTTCATCAGCAGGCAGTCAGAACCCGTTAGCTCTTTAGAAATTTCTGGATGACAAGGTTCATGACATGTGCCAGGCAGGATGTGCAGCAGACCTACCGAACTTAAAGGTCGGCCAGCAGATTTCCGCCCGATATCGCACACCACCATGCTGAGCACAAGGTTCTTGTCACCCAGCCAGCACTCCGGTCTCTTAGCCTTAGAGCCGTCCACAGCTCCAGACCTGTGTGTGGACGTCTCCAAGGCCGATTAATTTCAACACGCACCTGGTGTCTCTGGCACGTGATGCCACCAAGGACCCATTGGGGAAAGAGCCCTGCGCCATCCCTGCGGTTTTGAAGAGCGTGCGCCGAGCCTGAGAGCCACCGTCACCCCCAGAGACTTCCACCCAGCTCAACCAGTGAGGCTTCAAGAGATATAGCGGCCTTGGCCGTGCTTACTAGTCCATGTGTCGGTGTGTGAATGGACTTTTCGGACACAGTGCAGACAACGCGCTGAAATTTTAGATGACACGTGGCTGGCCAGGGCAGGGACGGCTTTTCTGGCAAAGAAATGCTGCCTCGGCACTGGTATTGCGGGGGCAAGCGAGGGCCATGACGTGGCGAACCCATCTGGTATCACCAGACCGGAAAGGCAACATTATCCAGGCCAAAAGCCGGCAATGCCACATTCAGGCTTTTGGCTTTGGGATGGTTTTGGGTTAAAGTGTTTTCTTCTTGCTCCAAACCTGGAAATACAGAAGCTGTTGCTAGACTGGCCCGCTGTACGCTGCAGGTCGTCAAACTGGCGGAAGGAAAGGGGTAGGATGGGTCTCTGGTGGTGGTCCTGGTGGTACTCGGGCGACGGTGGAGGCTGAAGCGGAGGCTGATCCAGATCATGACATCTGAGGAGAACATGGGCAGCTGAGGAACGATTGTGGTAGGCGGAGGAGGAGGAGGCGGAGACAGAGGGTTGACAGTGGTGGAGCCCGCGTAGGATCTGCCTTTTATTTGCTAAGTGTCCTCCATTTCAACTCATGCATTCGCTGCATGTGACTAGACATGTTGGTGGGGTATACCACTTAAGGTTCTTGCCTCTACTTATGCGTTTACGGCAAAGGCGGGCTTATGACATCGCTGGTGAAACAGAGGCTTGCTCAAAGAAGGCCCCGGCTTGAGAGGTCTGGAACTTATTTGTTTTATTTTGACGGCGATAAAGCGAGGAGCGGGGTTTGCGCTGACCGTGGCAGCGGAATTATACCACGGACTCTGCGACCGCCCTCTCCCTTTTTGTGGCGGGACCCTATTGACACTACCCCATCGTCTTCCCTCCTCGTCCACTGATGAAGCGCTCGCAAGCAAAATCTGCGAAAAGACCAGGAAGGATCCGCAATGCGTCATCATCATCATCAAAAACATCAACCCAGGTGACTTGGTCGTCCTGAACTTTCTGCAATCCAGAAGTTCGGGCTAACAAGCCAGGGGGCACTGAAAGGCGTTGCCGACCCCCGGATTTTGCCGATTGACCGGCATCCTCCCCTCCTCTGATGGCATCAAGTAACTGGGCCGTCAGGCAGAGAAATCATCCTTTTTGGCCTCTTGATCTTTTAACATGCCATCTGACCACACTGCATTTTGTCATCAAAGAGGTCTTCAGAAAATGGATTATCCACAGTGGTGGGTTACACGAGATGACATATGGGCTTGCTTCAGTGGACAGAATGCTGAAGATGCTGATGATGCCAGTTGTGGGCCGTGACCTGCGAGGACGAGGAGGTAAGACTGCTAGATGCAGGGTTGCAATTACCCCTGAAGGTCAGAATTGGCGACGATGTCGTTACATAGAACACAGGCCCTGACGCCAGTCGATGACAGGCCTGTACGGTCCTGCAACTGACGATTCCGCTGGCAGGAGTAGTCCGCCAGCACTAGGAAGGAGCACCTTCTCTCGTACCTCTACCTCCAAGTGCTACCCCCTCTTGCTCGCTTACCACCTGCATTCGCTCCATGTGTCAGAAATATAAAAATTGAGAAGTATGGAATAAGTTTTTGGAAAGTCTCTTATTAAAGATGGCAAATCACCGCAATTCTCAAATTCCCTCTAATCAAAACAAAATTGCTGATTCAAATTTAAACTGCAAGGTGTCCCCAACAACAAATCGGACTGGGCAAAAGTCCAACAAACACGGTATCTGTTTTATGTTTTGGATAACTAAACGGTGTTTTTTGCACCTTTCAATTCACCTGTGGTGATATAGAATTGCTGTTTTAAGATTACGTAGATGCTGCTTCAATGAACAGTGCTGGTTGCGCAAAAGTCCAAAAAACACGTAACTGTTATGTTTTTTGATATATAAACGGTATTTTTGCACCTTTCAATTCACCTGTGGGAATAAATAATTGCTGGTTTTACGATTTGCGTAGATGCCTGCGTCAATGAACAGTGCGGGTGCGCAAAAGTCAAAAAACACGTAACTGTTATGTTTAGATATAATAAACTTATTTTTGCACTTTCCAATTCACCTGTGGTGAATATAGAATTGCTGTTTAAGATTATACGTAGATGCTGCGTTAATGAAACAGTGCTGGGTGCGCAAAAGTCAAAAAACACTAACTGATTAAGTTTAGAGATATAATAAACGTATTTTTTTTGGCACCTTTCAATTTCACCTGTGGTGAATATAGAATTGCTGTTTTAAGATATAACGTAGATGTGCTGCGTCAATGAACAGTTGCTGGTGCCGCAAAAGTCAAAAACACGTAACTGTTTAATGTTTTGTATCTAATAAACGGTATTTTATGCACCTTTCAATCACCTGTGGTGAAATATAGAATTGCTGTTTTAAGATTTACGTAGAACTGCGTCAATATAACCAGTGCTGGGTGCGCAAAAGTCAAAAAACACGTACTGGGTATGTTTGATATAAAAACGGTATATTATTGCACTTTCAATTCACCTGAGGTGAATATACGAATTGCTGTTTAAATTTACTTAGATGCTGCGTCATGCACAGTGTCTGGGTGCGCAAAAGTCCAAAAAACACGTAACTGTTAAGTTTTGAATATAATAAACTGTAATTTTTGCACCTTTAACTTCACCGTGGGTTGAATTAATTGGCCTGTTTTAAGATTTACGTAGATGCTGCGTCAATGAACATTGCTGGGTGCCGCAAAAGACAAAAAACCGTAACTGTTATGTTTTTGATAATATTAAACGGTATTTTTTGCACCTTTCAATTCACCTGTGGGTGAATATAGAATTGCTGTTTTAAGATTTTAACCTAGAAGCGCGTCAATGAACGGTGCTGGGTGCGCAAAAGTCAAAGAAAAAAAAAACACGTAACAGTTTATGTTTTTTGAAATAATACACGGTATTTTTGCACCTTTCAATTCACCTGTGGAATATAGAATATGCTGTTTTAAGATTTACGTAGATGCTGCGTCAATGAACAGTGCTAGGTGCGCAAAAGTCAAAAAACACGTAACTGTTATGTTTTGAATAATAAACGGTATTTTTTTTGCACCCTTTCAATCCAATTCACCTGTGGTGAATATAGAATTGCTGTATTATAGATTTAACATCGATGCTGCGTCAATGAACTTGCTGGGAGCGCAAAAGTCAAAAAAACACGTACCGAAATGTTTTAATATAATAAACGTATTTTTTTGCACCTTTCAATTCACCTGGTGGTGAATATAGAATTGCTGTTTTAAGATTTACGTAGATGCTGCGTCAATGAACAGTGCGTGGGTGCACCAAAGTCAAAAAAACACTTAACTGTTATGTTATTGATAAAAATAAACTGTAATTTTGTGCACCTTCCAATTCACCGTGGTGAATTAGAAGTTGTGGTTTTAAGATTTAGTAGATGCTGCGTCAATGAACAGTGCTGGTGCAGCCAAAGTCAAAAAACATGTAACTGTTATGTATTGATATAATAAACGGTAATTTTTTGCACCTTTCAATTCACCTGTGGTGAATATAGAATTGCTGTTTAAGTTACGTAGATGCTGCGTAATGAACAGTGCAGGGTGCGCAAATTCAAAAAACAGCGGATGTTATGTTTTTGATATAATAAACGGTATTTTTGCACCTTGCAATTCACACGTGAATATAGAATTGCTGTGTATTAAGATTTACGTAGATGCTGCTCAATGACCAGTGCTGGGTGCGCAAAAGTCAAAAAAACACGTACGTTATGTTTTGATATAATAAACGGTATTTTTTTTGCACCTTTTTCAATATCACCTGTGGTGAATATAGAAATGCTGTTTAAGATTAACGTAGATGCTGCGTCAATGAACAGTGGCTGGGCTCGCAAAAAGTTCTAAAAACACGTTCAAACCTGGGGGGGTTATGATTTAGAAATCCTAACCTGTAATTTTTGCACCTTTCCATTCACCAGTTGGAGAATCTATGAATTGCCTGTTTTAAGATTAACTAGATGCAGCGTCAATGAACAGTGCATGGGTGGCGCAAAAGATCCAAAAAAACACAGTAACTGGTTATGTTATGATATGAATAAACGTATTTTTGCCCTTTACAAATCACCTGTGGATGAAAATAGAATGCTAGTTTTTAAGATTTACATAGAGCTGCGTCTCTGACATGCTGGGTGCCAAAAGTCAAAAAACCTTACCAGTAAAGTTTTTGATAAAATAAACCGTATTTTTTTGCACCTTTTCAATCACCCGTGGTGAATATAGAAATTGCTGATTTAAGATTTACGTAGAAGCTGCCCCAATGAACAGTGCTGGGAGCGCAAAAGACAAAAAACACGAAACTGTTAAGATTTTATACATAAACGTTTATTTTTTGCACCTTATTCAATTCACCGTGGTGAATATCGAATTGCTGTTTTAAGAATTACGTAGATCTGCGATCAATGAACAGTAGCAAGGGAGCGCAAAAGTCAAAAACACGTAACCTGTTATGTTTTGATATAATAAACTGTATTATTCACCTTTCAATTTCACCTGTGTGAATATAGAATTGCTGTTTAAGAATGTACGTAGATGCTGCGTCAATGACAGTGCTGGGTGCAGCAAAAGTCAAAAAAAAACCCGTAACTGATTAATGTTTTGATATAATAAACGTATTTTATTTGCACGAGCCTTTCAATTCACCTTGTGGTGAATATAGAATTGCTGTTTTAAGATTTACGATGATGCTGGCGTCAATGAACAGGCTGGGTGAACAAAAGTCAAAAAACACGTAAGCTGTTAGATTTGTGATATACTAAACTGTATTTTTATTGCCATCTTTTAAATCACCTGTGGTAAAATAGAATTGCTGTTTTAGATTTACTAAATGCTGGCGTCAATGCACAGTGCTGGGTGCGCAAAAGTCCAAAAAACACGTAACAGTTTAAGTTTGATATAATAACGTATTTTATAGCACCTTCAATTCGACCTGTGGTGAATATATAATTTGCAGTTTTAAGATTTACGTAGTGCAGCGTCAATGAACAGTGCAGGTGGCGCAAAAGTCAAAAAACACGTAACTGTGATGTTTTTCTACGATACCCGGATATTTATGGCAACAAACAACCTGTGCTGACTACAAGATTGCTGCTTTGTTACTTAAGTGCAAGGTGGATAAATCAAACAGTCACAGGTGTAAAGGGTAAAATTGAACACCTATCTGAAATGTATAACTGATAATAAAAGTGGAGTTTTTGCAGCTAACAAAGAGACCTGCATTACTAGAAATTAATGTTTCACCAATAAAAGTTCGGCTGCCCAATATCCAAGGAAATATTTTCAATAGCAAACTGTTAATAATAAAGATATTCCTCTACAAAAGTCTACACTAAGTCTGGTGACCTTTATCCAGTGACTTTTTTTTTTTTTTTTTTTATTATTTAGATAGAGCTGTTCTGTGTTCGCCCGCGCCCCCCGATCCCACCCGCCGTGAATTTTAACAGTGGTAGATTCTGCTTTAAATTTCTATAGCTAACTACCTAAAATGTACAAATCCCTAATCTAACTAAATTGGAAGGATCACAGCTATTAGTATAGGTTTCTCTGGTGCAGAAATATGAACAAATTTCGCTGAGGCTGATTGGCCACAGGCATAACGCAGGTCTATCCCTAAGAACGCTGAGAGACACTAAGGCTGAAACAGGAAACGCTGATCTATGTAAAAACGAGGTCATGTGATTTTCCAGCCAATCGCACCCATACACATCCCAGTCATGAACGTCGCACACACATCTCACCCTGCTCACTTCTGTAAGCTCATTTGCTGGCCGCCAAAATTAACAGGAAGCGCCGAAAAAGTCGCGATCTTCTAATGATGCACAGATTTTAACCGTAAGTATCGCATGATCTGGAAATTTTCGATCCACCATCAAAACCTGCCGATTTCAACATTGTCGATAAAAATCGCTCAACACTAGTGCTCACCACTGAGGCAAAACACATAGCGGCCACATGTATGAACTTGTTAGGTCCTAAAAATCGCTTTTTTGCCCATAGTTACTATGGGCAAAGAGTGATCTTTAGACCTAAACAGTTTCATACATGTGGCCCATAGTAACATAATTCTTATGCAAGTTGATCATTCATGTAATTTGATCACATTAGCTTTACTTTGGAGTGGGCGGCCACAGGAAGTATAAATTTTGAATCCAAACTTTGTAATGGTAAACCAGGTCTGCGCAACTTGGCAGGAGGTTGGAGGCTAAAACCACCCAGGAGCTCCCCTGGATCTACCAGGAACATCCTCTTTACTTTCTGGAAACACCTCTTGACCACCTGGAAATGCCCCCATCTTGGAATGCCCAACTGGGTGGTATTCGCATATTCCCCATCCCTCTGTTGTCTGGTTTGCAGGCCTTGAGAAAATGCAGGCCAATGTTGTACAGAATTACTGTTAAACATCACCATCCTCTTCTTGGATAGAGCAGCATTCTTTAGATGTTAAATGGGTTTTCTCACCATGCTGTTTCACAGCATCACAGGCAGCTTCAGATTCACACTGCCTTTTCAGTCTGTGGGTAGTTCTATAGCAGTAATTATCATATTTAGCTCCTCTATAACTAGCGGAGACAATACAAAGACATAAGTGCTGCACCAGTTCTCTGGAACATGCTACTGTGGGCGATCAGGCACACTCACAACCCTCATAGTTTTAAGAGTGCCCTGAGAACACCTTGTCTCAGTCTGGTCTAACAAGACCCTAATTGCTAACCCCCACCTTCTATCACACACATCTGGGCACTAGGGCACTCACAGGCACTTATCTATATATATATTTACCATCATGGTGGCAGGTTCACCCAACTTTTATGTAAACCACCTCATATTTATGTAAGATGGCTAGACCATTGTAAACTTAGCACTTCTTACCCTCGTCTCACCCATACACCCTAATAGATTGTAAGCTCTCGCGAGCCGGGCCCTCACACCTTGTGTCTCATCTGTAAGTACTTTTTAATCTGTAATGTCTGTACTTATACCCTCTAAAATGTTAAATGCTGTGGAATATGTTGGCGCCATATAAATAAAGATTATTATTATAAGTGCAGGAGATTTAATCTGTGTTAACAAAGCTACAAGTGCTCCTAGGATTGAAAACAACTGCTTATCTGTAAACAAACTAATCTTGTTAGAGATAAAGTCTCGGCTCCTTCCAACCATAGTGATGTCCCTCCCTGCTCTCTGTCTAATCAGGAAGGGAGAGCAGAACGGTAACCAGAGGAACCTCTACACACTCAGAGCAGATAAACTCTCTCTTATCTCCTGACCAGAGAAATATCAGAATAGCAATGTATTTAGAAAAAAATACTTTATTCTTTTTACGCATCTTCGCATCCTGGAACATCGCATGTGATTGGTGAGCTGCCTTAAACAATTCCAGGAACTCTGCAAATAGAGTACTTCACCATTGACTGATGAATACTGTAGTTAGAAGTGGAAGACCCCTTAAAATGTCCTTTGTAGGGAAGCCTTTTTACACAAGCTCTGCAGAACTCTTTTTTTTTTTTTTTTTTAAAACTCCTTTTTTCTAACACGGGCAATTCTATAGCTCACAAGATATTATGAACTTAAGCAATTATGAAGTTCCATGCCTGGAGCTTTAAAATAATGAGTAGTTGACACAGAGTGTGTATTTTTACAATCCCTTATAAAATAGCTAATCAAACAAAAGTTCAGCTATTGCTAAATGTATTAGGATCACAACACAGAGAGTAATGCAGCCTCAGAAAGAGACCATAAAAAAAGTAATTACATAAAAAATGTTTTACTTAGGCAACATTATCAGATTCTGAATCTGTGTGTAAATTCCTGGCACTTCTGCCACGACACATATGCCTCCGTACAAGGAACAAATACAATTTCTGTGTAATACAGCGGGATGCTGGCAACCAATGATTCTTTGGCTTTGGAATTCGGAAAATATCTTCTCAGGGGAAGATTAACGGGTTTGTCAGAGGCATAACTTGAAGCTCCTGGGCCCTAATACAAAATTGAAATAGAGCCCCCCAGCTGCTAAGTGTTTTTTTTTACAATACCAGTTTCCTCTTATGTGACAGAAGGGCTTTTGGGCCCCCTCCAAGTACAAGGCCCAGTAGAGACTTCTATCTCTGCACACCATACAGCTTCACCCCTGGGGTTAGCTAGTTGTAGTAGGACATGTAAAGATACTCAAGGTTCATTTTTTGTCAGGATTTGGAAAATATTCCCCCTACTGTCAATTCAGCTGAAATGGGGCCAGGGTGGGGGAGAAAAACAAAAAAGTTATACCTTCCGGCCTCCCATCACTGCAGCTGCTCGAGAGTCCCCCCAAGACCTGCTCCTCTTCACTTAAGGTTCTTGTCCTGACACACAGCAGATGCTTGCACTCCAATCACTCAATATAGAGCGTGAGCCTCTCCTGTTTGTCGGAATAAGAACCCGGAAGTGAAGAGCAGCGGTTTTGGGGAGTTCCAGTGCAGCGGCGGCAGGAACAGGTAGGTAAGTGTAACTTTTTTTTTTTTTATTCCTGACATTGGCCCCATTTCAGATGAATTTTCTCTTACTGGGAACTCCTTTAGGGCATGTTCACATGTCGAGGTTTTTTTCCATTGGAAAAATTCAATGTGTAATCCTCAGCAGAAATCCGAAACGACAGCTTGGATTTCTGCTGAGGATTTGTCCATTATTTTTTCCACATCATGGATTTGAAAACTTTAGTGTGGAAAATCTGCGCTGTTGTTGACAGTCTGAACTACAACACAGACTGGCCAAGGAATTTAGGGCGACATGTATGAATGGGGCCTCGCCAGATATCTGCCGTCTTTACAGCCCGATATCAGGCGCAGCCCCGTTCACTACATTTTTAAATCTCCCGCACGCCACCGGGGTGCATTACATATTGTCTACGGCACTTTGTAATGCGCCCGATCTCGGGGACGTACTGGAGGTGGGGCACACTAGAACCATATTTGTAGCTTCACTGCAGCATATCTAGGCACATTACAGCTGGAACAGGTATACCACTTTCAAAGTTGTTTACCTGAGCCAGAAATATCGTAACAAGCGCTAGAATGCGCCTGATTTATAACCTGCTGTATTATCAGGCACATGAAATTTGGCGTGTTTACGCCAAATGTCATGTATGTTGTCCTTAACGTAGAAACCAATGCGGAATCTATATAGAATTCAGCGTTAAAATCCATTGTGTGCATTTACTCTTGAGGCGGTTGCTCACTTTTGACAAAAACTGAATATACTTTAACCAGAGTGAGTCTCAGTAATGGGAGCCCCAGTATTTGTCGGGGAACCTGCAGCAAGTGCACTAGAGGCAATGTCAGGGGAGAAGTAGAACATTTCATGGCACCTGTTGGAAAACATTGGCTGGCCGTTTAAAGACTTGTTTTTTTTAATTTTCATTTCTATTAGTAAATGCATTACATTAATTCAGTTTGTTATATTAGTGTTCTTTAGTGAAATGCAGTGTGGCATTTCGCAGGCTTACAAGTCTTTCCAGTATATTAAATCATATCCTTAGCAGCCCCCGGGTGTTTAATTGTGAGGGAATGACAGGAGAGACTTCCTTAGGCATTATTGGATTATGGGACACAGATAAATGCAACAGCACTATAGGGCAAAGTAGAAGAGTGGATTATTCTCTCGGGCGTTTTTTACATCAATCTGTACTGTAATAGCATCCACTGCAAGAACATGAAGGTGAATGCAACCTGACCAGGTATAAAAGTAAAGTCACATAAGTAATAGTCAGCCCTAGACTCCCTGATAAGCCTGATGCAGCAAACAATCAATTGCTATGAACTCCGCTTTTTATACAGCAAAGAGTTAGCCCATTGCCATTATATTTATTACAGCTCTAGATAATTAATGTGGTTAATGAGTCCTGTAGGTTTGAGGTGGGAAATATGAGTAATAAAGGGATCGTCCCATCTCACACATTGATGGCATATCGAAAAGATATGCCATTAATGTGTGATAAGTAGAGGTCTTACCTCTGGGACCCGCACCTATCTAGAGAACGGGCCCCCAATAAGTCTCTGATTTCAATGGGAATACCCATTACATAGTAACATGGTTTGTTAGGCCGAAAAAAGACAGACGCCAATCCAGTTCAGCCTATTGCCCTATAGTGTTGATCCAGAGGAAGTAAAAGAAACCCCATGAGGTGTTTTGTTTAGGGAAAAAAGTCTCCAGAATCCCAGTCACTCTAACTTGTTATATTATTACACTCTATAAATGTATACAGGCCCTTTTTTAACCCTCTTATTGAATTCACCATGAAAAGTTCCACTGGCAGCGAGTTCCACAGTCTCACTGCTCTTACAGTAAAGAATCCCTTCTGTGTTTATGTAGAAACTTTCTTTCCTCTTGGCGTAGAGGACGCCCCCTTGTTCTAGATACAGTCCTGGGTATAAATGGAACATGGGAAAAATCTCTATATTGACCCTGATATATTTATACATATTCATTGTGTTCCCCCGAAGTCTCTAAACTGAACAATCCTAGTTTTGTTAATCTTTCTGGGTATTGCAGTCCACCCAGTCCTTTTATTATTTTTGTTGCCCGCCTTTGAAACTGTACAAGCTCTACAATGTCCTACCTGTGCACTGGTGCCCAAAAATGGATGGAAAAGCGCTGCGTAAAACATATCCAAAGGAAAACCCAATGTGTGGTGCGTGTTTGGATGCGTTTGGCTGCAGCAGGAATGCACCCTACACTTTTAAATAGGGTGTCTACTGCGTAAAACGGATCAAGAATTGACATGTCCATGCTTTGAACTGATCCGAAAGACGTATCGCAAAGACGCATGTAAAACATGCATCGGCAATCAGATGTCTGAACGCTGATGCGTGTTTTACATTGAATGTAAATCCACTGCACATTGTTAGATGCATGTTTGGGTCTGTTTTTGGTCCGAAACACGCATCTAAAAAACGCTGTGTGAATATACCCTAACAGGCTCAGCTAGGAGCAGTAGAGCTGATATGCCAATCACTGCTCTAGAACCACCTACAAACTGACTAGGAAGTGTAAGCCTGAAGCTGGCTGTAAAGAGCAGGTACTGGGAAACAGCAAGGTGACAACACCCATTTAAGGACCAAAGAGGATCAGGGGGATTGGGGTAAAAAAGAGGGACATTTGGGGGATATGCATAGTGCTAAAATCAATCACAATGCACTGGTCAAACACTGTAGTGCTGCTCTGCAGTTCCCAGAATAAAAGGTTCATACAGGGCCCACATAGATCTACCATCCTTGCAAACATGTTTCAAACAATATCCAAATACTATTGACTTGCAGTACCAACATTATACCTTCCCAAAGGCACTGAAATAACAACACTATAACATAACCATATGGTGTCCTCTAGGTAACATAATATGTAAAACATTTTATTACATACTCCAAAGGAACACTCAGCTCTATTGTTCCATGCAATCTGCTCACCATCCTGTCCTTGAATAATGTGGCATGGTCACCCCCTAATGTATTGCTGCTTCTAACTTCTTTATAGGGTAATTAGATTTAAATGTGTTACTGTGGAGACTCCGTCAACCCTTATTATCTCAAGTAAAGCTCTAAGTGCATAGATGCATTAACACATTACATACAGGCAAAAACACGCCTATTGCATACATGTATAAACTAAGTATGTATAAACTAAGTACATAAATGCACACATTAATATCCAATAATTGTATGTACTATACACTTTTTACATACAAGCATACATACAAGGGATCAATCTGAATTGGGATTTAAACAGTCCTCCTCATAATGCTGTTCACATTTTGACATCATAAGACCAAGACAACTACTTACAACTCATCAACAGTACCTCGCCATTGCGGGGCTATAAGCAGGATGCTCTCAGACGGAAATGGCCACTGAGCCTAGAGTGTCACAGAGTGTCATTAGCAGGTTGAGACAGAGATACAGAGAGACTGTAAGAGTCCCAGAAAGGCAAAGAAGTGGACACCCTTTGGCTCCATCACACACTGATGACCACTTCAATGTAAACAATACCCTGCGGAACCGGATGATGAATGTAACACAACTGCAGGCACGTTTATGGGAGGTGAGAGGCAATTGTTATGTCAGACCATTTGTAACCATTTACATTAGCGTGGTCTACGTGCTAGATGACCGGCAATGGTACCTGACCCGAATTATGCATAGCTCTCTCCTGGACGTCTCTATCATCGTTGCCAGACATAATTTCTGCTCAGAGTGAATCGACTTTCATCGCTGAACAGAACTGATGACCATTGGTCCCTCGTCCAGCTTAGATGCTCCCTGGTCCATGCAAGACAATGATGCCTATGCCTGGTGGTGTGGTCAGGTGCCTCTTACCTCCATTAAACACGCCTGGAGTTGTGTGGCATTCATCATCAACAGGGCATTGTTTACAATGAAGCGGTCATCAGTGTAATGGAGCCAAAGAACGTCCACTTTGCCTTTCTGTGACTTTTCAAGTCTCTCTGTATTTCTGCTGCTACCTGCTGTGACACTCTAGGCTCAGTGGCCACTTCCGTTTGAGAGCATCCTGCGTGAAGCCTTGCAATGGCAGGGTATAGCTGGTCAATTGTAAAGTGTTGACTTTGTCTCATGTTGTCAAAATGTGAACAGCATTATGAGGAGGACTGTTTAAATCCAAATTCAAACTGATCCCCTAAATGTCTTGGGCGATTCAGGGATCAAACACCTATTGTGAATTCTGCCATTAAGCTGCTTGTTAGAGATCAGCAAGTTGTGCAAAAAGTACTGAAACATTGAACAGTTGGACATGTGCATCTGAAGTTAAGAGATAGTTTCATAAAAAAAAAAAAAAAAGAAGAAATGTTATGTTCATTATGAAATTTCAACCAAAAGCCAAATATCCCTAACTTTTCGTGATTAGTGTATATAGCCTTCTCTCCAACTCATCTCCTCCTCTGTGGAGCCTGAAACTAATCAGACATCTGTATGGTATATCTTGTGGATCTGTGATTGTGTCAGAAATAAATCCAGAGATAATACAAAAACTGTTTTTAGTGGATTGCTCATTTGGGTTGCTGAAAATAGCATATACAGCCCCATAATGCCAGCTACTCAGTGCCCATCATAACAATGCCAGCCATACAGTGACCAACATAACAATACCAACCAAACAGTGCCCACCATAACATTGCCAGCCATGCAGTGACCACCATAACAATGCCAGCCATGCAGTGACCACCATGATAATGCCAGCCATGCAGTGACCACCATAACAATACCAACCACACAGTGCCCACCATAACAATGCCAGCCATACAGTACCCAGCATAACAATGCCAGCCATACAGTGCCCATCATAACAATGCCAGCCAGGCAGTGACCACCATAACAATGCCAGCCATACAGTACCCAGCATAACAATGTCAGCCATACAGTGCCCACCATAACAGTGCTGGCCATACAGTGCCCACCATAAAAATGCCAGCCATACAGTGCCCACCATAACAATACCAACCATACAGTGCCCACCATAACAATGCCAGCCATGCAGCCACCACCATAACAATGCCAGCCATATATTTCCCACCATAACAATACCAACCATACAGTGCCCACTATAACAATGCCAGCCATGCAGCGACCACCATAACAGTGCCAGTAGTTGAATGCAGCTGTCAAAATTGATACATACTGCCTGAAGTATGAGGACCAGAACAATAGCCATGATTGTGCCCCTACATGGCCATGGGGGCCACACCAGAAAATGCCATTGTGGCATACATGTTGCCCCCTAAGATCATTTTGTGCACCCCTGGTTACAGTATGCAGTGCACAAAAACAATGCCAGCCATACATTGCACACCATAACAATGCCAGCCATGCAGCCACCACCATAACATTGCCAGCCAAACATTGCCCCCATAACAATGCCATCCATACATTGCCCACCATAACAATACCAAACATACAGTCCCCCACCAAACAATCCACCCATGCACCCACCCCCAATAACAATGCCAGCCAAAATTTCCCCCCCAAAAACAATACCAAAAACCATACAGTGCCCACTATAACAATGCCAGCCATGCAGCGACCACCATAACAATCCCAACCATACAGGGGCCCCCCATAACAAGGCCCAGCTATGCAGCCCCACCAAAACATGCCGCCATGCACGACCACCTAAAAATGCCACCAGCAGTGCCCACCAAAAACAATCCACCATCCCCCACCACCATAACAGTGCCAGTAGTTGAATGCAGCTGTCAAAATCTGAATATTACTGCCTGAAGTATGAGGACAGAGACAAAGCATGATTGTGTCCTCATGGCTGGGGGCCACACAGAAAGCCATTGTGGGATACATGTTGCCCCCAAGATGCATTTTGTGCACCCCTGGTGTACAGTATGTAGTGCACAATATACTGAAGAACCTGCTGCCTGTCACAAAGGCTGCTATGGACAAATGCTCCAATTTTCCCTTTTCATACACCGAGGTGTGATTTCCTGAGTTAGTATTGATGTGTACAATAAATGTGGCAGGACTGCGCACATAGATGCCCGCCTGAGCGTTCCACGTAGGGCGCTTTATTAGAACGTCAGTGCTGTGCTTACAATGCCATCAATACAAAGTCAATTATAGCCAGTGAAATGCCTTATTGCAATCAAAAAGAATGTGATTTACTATCGTCTAAGCATTGTTTCAAATCACACGTAATCCAACTTAAGCTTTTTAAATAAGCAGAATTTAATATTCAGTTGTTTGGCCTCCCCAGAGAAAGAAAACTTCAGCAGTTTCCTTTAATTCTCAGCAAGTTAATTAAACGTGTGAGCTTTGTGTTTAATCCCTTTTATATCTAAAATAGATCTTTCTGTATTCTGTCTTCCATGGCAGGCTCTGACCCTATAATCCTATTAAACAAGAGAGAACTGCACAGGGAGAACACTAAACAATAAAAACAGCAGGGGGCGCTACTGTATCTACCAAACTGTATACAAAAAAAGGCGTGTGTCATTTGGTGATGATTGTGAAGCAATATAAATAAGCTTTCCTAGCAGGACGATTGAGATGTGTATGAGCACGCTATCACCTACTATACAACACTGTATTAAGCACAAAGTGGTCTTTAAGAGGACAACGGGGAACTTACAAGACACCAGGGCTTCAGCTCAGACAACTAAGATTTTCCAAATGGCGCTGTGCCCAGATATATCTCCTATCTCTGAGAAGATTGCCAGCTGGAAGCCCTGAAGTCACCGCAGTTGCTGCAATGAAGTCTCAGTTTATAAAATGGCAAGGACTGCAAAGTTTTTGTGATCTATGGATCATTTTGACATCACAACAAGTTTTGCATGAAATTCTAGGTTAATTTAGGCAAAAAAATCTAAAATGCTTTCTCTAAATAACTCACCCATAAACAATGTAAGGAAAAGTTGCTTTATTAAGCTAACATTAGACATAAAGTCCACAATGATGATAGGTTTCATCTCAATTTGAACTCTACTTGACATGTTAAAATATAGTATACAGAAAAGACACATACATAAAAATGGGCCAAAGAGGATCCGGGACTTCCTGCGGCTGACATAGCAGCCATGGGGTTCCCTCTATGGTAGCTAGTAAGAATAATAAGTGCCAGAATGCCCTAGTCACCATCCAAAGACTGATCACTACCATTGAATTCCCATCCATGACACATGGCTGTAAGATATGGTTGTCCACAAAAGAAGACTGAAGAAAAAGTGATGCTTCTGACGTGTGATGCTGGAGAAGACATCTATGAATCACCAACAAAGATCTTCTTCATAGTTTAAACCAAGAATAGTCCCTGGAAGACAAGATCACCAGACAGAAACGGCTCTACTTTGGTTATCTGATGATAGCAAATGCACTAGAAAAACAGATGCTACTCGGAATGGAAACACGGGAGACCAAAAGCCTATTGGTGGATCCCATCAGAAAAGACACAACAATGAGCAACAAGGAATCAAAAGAAAATGTGAAAGATAAGGAAGCCTGGTGAGAACTGACCTACATAGTGTCCAAGGGTTGGATATGAATGGATGGATAGACGTAGAATACCTAGCTTCCTAGCTTTTTAAACCTCAGACACAACTATGCAAAACTGCAGTGGAAAATGGTCTCCTAGAAGAATGGAATCGAAAATACATCAATGGGTATTCTTAAAAAGGTGGTCTTATGGTGAGGTGTCACTACGTGTCTTTTGAACCTTAAATCAGCACTTATGTAAAATGACGGTAACAAGGGCCATATAGATGTGCGGACTGTGGTGGACTGGGTCTATCAGTGATGAGCTGGTTGCTGAACCATAGAGACAGTAAGGGCCCGTTTACACGGCAGAGGGCAAATACCGGTCGGTTTAACCGACCGGTAATTGTCCGGTTTGTGTGCCGTCCCCATGGCCGCGGCGGCGGGGGGGGGAGTGGCTTTTCTCCACGATGAGCGGAGAAAATCCACTCCCCCTTCCCATGTTCATATTCCATCCAAAGACCAGACGGAAGAATGAACATGCACAATGTTTTTTGGGCGGCCAACAGTTTGAGTGGGGACTGCTGCACGGGTTTTCCATAGAAGCCCGGTGTGTTCGTTTGCGGACGGTTTTTCAGACGGTCTGCAAAACTGCAAACCGTCTGAAAAACCTGCTGCAAACCGGTGCCGTGGAGACATGCCCTAACAGGTTGAGGTCTTGGCCGGCTTTACTGTCAGCTCAGGACCATAGTTGTCCAGTTAGTGTGTCCACAGCTATGTCACCTTGAATCACATGAAGGGATTGTCAGCAAGCACCACACTCTTTTCTTTCCTTTGTCTACAAAATTCATTATTTTGCTCAGCGGGATTACACTCACTTGCCCTGCTAGTCTTCTTCCTGTTGTCTACTGTCCATTGTGTGCAGCTACAACACTATACACCTTATATATACATATTACATGACAATACATTCTCTACAATACAAACATATACTGTATTTAAAACCACTGAGTGATCACACCATTCTACATTTTAACAGCATAACGTATTGTAATCATTAAGCTATCAAACAAATCCCTACCCATACCTTTTCCAGGACCTGGGTCCTGATTATTTTCTCCTCTGTATAAAATTCTGTTTACTTTTTATGTGTAATATATTGTTTTGTGTATAGAATTTCCCCAACACTTAGGCTATGTTCACATGGCGTAATTGCAGGGCATACAGTACGCCCCGCAATTACGCCGGGTGTTTGGGAGTTGCGCTGATCGACGCGTACTCCGCGACATGGGGGGGCCGGCAGCCCACCGACCCCATAGACTGTCATTACTCGTGACGCGCATTCGCTGCAAGTAATTGACATATCACTTATCTCCCCGTGTGTACAATACTATCGTACTGTACGAGCGGGGAGAAGAGACGTAATCCATTGTTCTCTATGAGAACTGTGGATTACCATAATTTCGTTGCGCATCTCACTCGTATTAGAGCGCAAATACGACGCGAAATGCGTGCCAAAATTACATCGTGTGAACATAGTCTTACAGAAATCACTGTCCTTATATGTTATTATGTCTACAAGTCCCTTCCTCTAACCTCTACATAAATGATTACCTAACTATATTATGTACACAAATCTCCTAGCTTCATAAAACCCCAAAAATTTGTCTTTATCCTAAATGAAAGCAAGAATTGAAAAGACTTTTGGTGACATCTATGAATTCACATGCGCCATTTTTTATTTTTTTTTAACTTGGCGCGGACACACCAGTTCTAAATAGATATAGAGAAGTGAATAATATGACAGTATGAATGAAAGGGATATGCACCAAACATTTTGGCACATAGCGTGTAATGCACCAAACTTTGTATGACAGTTTCTTATCAAGCTTTGGCACAGTCTAAATTTTGTCATACCATCTAAGGAACAGTGTTCCAGCAGATTTTTGGCACATTATACGCCAAAAATATACATCATGCGAGTTCATAGATGTTGCCCTTTGTATCTGGATAATTTTTGTTTACAACTGAACTAGTTCAGCAATTCTATAATATTTCAGCTGGAGAACCTACCACACTTGTTTCAGTCACATCCCTTTACAACCACTCACAAAATATTTTCTCATGTACTTAAAGAGGTTTTGAAAAATAACTTTCACCTTATTCTTGCTTACACCATGTAAATTATTAGGCTAATGGACTGGTCCGTCTGCTGGACAGTTGTTCACTCACCAGTTGAGGTTGATAGCACTGTGGGTTCCTACACACATTGACAATTGGCATGGACTTTCACACTGAGTAACATTAACCTAATTGTTTGTGCTGCAGAGTCCTAGCTCATTTTCCATAATTCTTTCTGAATATATTTAAATTTTAGTGGAGCAATTCATGATTTATAAGTCTCTACACACCTACTTCATACCTCTCCCTAATGAGGACTGTTACCCCTTTCAAGCTACGGCTAGTGCTCCTCAACTAGCCAACCAGTATCCTACTCGAAATGCTACATCCAATAGTTGGCGCTGCAGAGTCCTAGCTCTTTTCCCATGAACCTTTTTGAATATATTTAAATTAGTAATTATTAGCTCCAATTCCAACTAAAAGTGCCGTATGTTTCCCACCGAAAATAGAAACAAAAAAGACTTCAAGATCAGAGTACCAGATAAAGGCCAAATTGAAGATTCAGGGAACTTGTTATTTCACAGTTTATGATAGAGGCCCAGATCTAAAACGTGGTGTTCAAGCTGTGAATACAATGAGGCAGATTTATCAAAAGTGTCTTACTTTTAGACAGTGTAAAGTTAGACTAGACAGTTTTATAATGCGCCACATTTATCATAGTGTTGATAAATCTGGTGCAGGTTAGAACTGTCTAGTCTAACTCTGTACCACAATTAAGTTGTCTTACTTTCACACAAGAAACGGCGACAAAATCTGGGCGCATTTTTGGTCGCACTTAAGCCACGCCCATTTTCCCACAAAGCCACACCCTCTTTTCCGACACCACGCCCCCTTTGTCGGACGAGGCGCAGAACCATCTGAAACTGTCTAAAACACATAGTAAATGTGGCGAAAAGCTGGTTTCTGGTGCAAATGGAGCCAGAATTCTGGCGCAACTGCTTTGATAAATCTGCCCCAATGTTTATTATACAGGTCCATGGATAACTAACACAATAATCAGGTCCAGGAAGGCCAAAACCATGGATTAATATAGGGCAGCAAATACTGTGACTGGTCACAGATCAGGTGCAAACGGTATCCAAATAACTAGATGAAGCAGACACAAGGTTGAAACAAAACCAAGGTGAATGAGAGTGTCTATAGCAGAACTGCAAGTCTGCCCATTAAAGCTGGGGTGCTCAAAGTTCAAGTCATAAGACAATTACAATGTTTTTAAGCCACTAGACTTCTATACATTGGCTTCATGACCCTAAACTGGTTTTAAATTACTTTATGCTCTACCAGCTGCCTTTTAATAGGTGCCAGATCGTATGTACAATAATTTGTTCTGCAGTACAATTATTAAATGTAACTAATGTGTAGAACTTAACCATAATGAATCTGAAATCTCTGTAAATTAGATCATTCTCATTATCGTTCCCTCTAATTCACATAAACCAGCAGTGTACAAAATAGTTCAGTAGAGATCAACCAACATATGGTAGGATTATGATGCCTCTGGCTGAGAAAAAATAGGAAAAAATAGGAAACATATTAGAATCCTGGTGGCTGTCGAATATGTCTGGGGTCTCAAAAAAGCTTCAGAGGGACAGCTGGATAAATCTGACCTGCACAAAGGCATATGGGACCACAGAAAACAGCATCAGACATCCTGTAGTTATAAGATCTAAAATCTACACAGAGATTAAGATTTGCTGTCCTTCAGGTACCATGCTTTCCACAGGAAGAAATACCCAATTACACACTGTAGGATCTCTCCTGTTCTGCCAGTTACATGATCATAATGTAAAGCAATAAATACACTTGTGAACAGACTGTATACACATGAGGAGATAAATAAGATTTTTGGTATCGGCTATAAAAAAAGGGTAGCTATGTTAATAGACAATCCAAAGACTGATTTTTTTGACTCGATTGGGACATTTTAGAGGAAACAAAAAACTGTAACAATGAATATTTTTTTTTGGTAAGAATTAGTTCTGCAATTAATCTAGGTAAAATTATAGAGAAATAAAACAGACACCATGGAAAGTGGCCCACAAATGAATCAACTAACTATAGTGACAGATTAGAGGAGGGATCTTGGGTATTTCAAATGGAGCTGGTGGACTTCAAACAAGTCAAATAAGGAAGCAGGGCCACTCCTAGGCTAAATTACACTTAGAATGGGGTGAAGAAATCCCCTCGTCTCCCCTTTAACCTCTTGTGCCACCGTCCAACACAATGCACTAATGAGCGCCTGAATATGCAAAAAGCTGTAACACAAAGTTCTATGCATAAAACTACTAAATAATATTCACATAATTATAATAATAGTCACATAATTACCAAATAACACAAAACTGGAATCCCAAGACTAATGTTACAAATAATCCCACTAAGACCAAATACCTCCACACTATGACAACATATCACCACCACACAGTGGATGAATAACACCACCACATATCACCACAACATAGTGACAAACTAATACTTCTACACCTTAACTACATATCCCTACAACATAGTGGCTGAGCAACACCACCACATATCATTATCACATAATGGCTGAATAATACCGCAACATCATAACCACATATCACTACAACTTAGTGCTTGAATAATACACCATACCATTATTCAATATAAACCATTCTACTATGTCCAATATTAGTGCCAGACAGTGAGCATACAGGTGTAGATACCAGCTTTATACAGGCTCTGCAGACTGTATATTACCACCATACAATGACCATACAGTGCTTATACCAGTTGTACACAGACGCTCTGCAAACATATAAGTGATTACAGTAAAATTACATCCCAGACTTACAGGAGTCGTCTCTGATGAGTTGTTCTCATAAAGAAACTGATACTAACAGTTTTATCCCACATTCTAGCTGTCACCTTCCCAGATGGTTATTCAACATAACCAAAAAGTCAGTTTATGCGCATGAAGCGCAATTGCACTCAGACTGACAGTTATGAGGATGAAGCCAATTGTCTAACCAACCAATTTGTGGCTAAGGGTATGTTCACACAGTGTGTTGGATCCATGTGTGGATCCATTTTGGATCTGAAAAACGCACCCAACAGCGCTGTGTAAATCGCATCCAAAATGCATCCAATAAGCTGATGCGTTTGGCTGGGTTTTGGCTGCAGCAGAATCGCACCCTATAGTTTTAAATAGGGCGTCTGCTGCATCAAATGGATCAAGAATTGACATGACAGTTCCTTGAATGGATACGAAAGACGCATCAGAAAGATACAAGTAAACACGCCTCGGGGATCACTTGTCTGAACTCCGATGTGCGTTTTGCATTGAAAGCAATGTAAAATCACACTGAGCATTGTTAGTTGAGTGTTTGGGTCCGTTTAGGGTTTGAAACATGGATTCAAACACACATCTATAAACGGATCCAAAAACAGATCCAAAAACAGATCCAACACGCTGTGTGAACCTAGCCTTAGGGATATAATGAAGAAAAACTACAAAAAATAAGAAACAAAGTGAGAGGTATACCCAGAAATAATTTACTATATAACTGAAGAGAAAATAATGAATTTACCCGTCATTAGGCAATGTCATGCTCACAGTGGAGAAGTCAAAAAAGTTTTTTAAAATACTGGTCTTTGCTGAAACAGGACAGGAATATAGATATATATCTAACTGACTATCCAAGATTTGTTTTTAAAAAGGCTAAAAATTTGGGTGAACATTGCAATAAAACTATAAAAACTGCTGAAAAAAACAACTTACAAAATACATCGAATTGGTTGAAAGATATTAAGCAATGTTTTTTTCCTGTAAAAAATGCTTTGCATACAAGTTTTGCAAGAAAAATCAGGTAGTAACACACTTTAATATCTGGGAAAAAATCCGAAGAATTTAAAATTAAGAATCATATCACATGTCTAACGAAAGGAGTAATCTATGTGGTATGTTGTCCATGGGAAAAGATGTATGTAGGCCGTACAAAGAGAACTCTTTATGTTCGGAAATGGGAAAATTTTTACAACATAAAAAGGGGCTTTATGGACACCCCTTATCTTAACATTTTTTGACAGTCCATTAAGGCCAGATTTCAAATGGAAGTTTTTATAGTATTGAAATAAATGAAATGGAGTGGAGGCAAAGCGACTTTATTAGTAAAATCTCGCGAGCCCAAACAAAATGGATTTTCAATTTAAATACAATTATACTCAATGGTTTTTACTCTGAAGTTGAATTATTTCTTTTTTATAGGGATATTTATTTTCATAATTTGATTTTTTATTTTTCTGATATTTGGTGAAAATTATAGTGTTACTTTTTTATTGTGAAAATATTTACTTTTTTAGAGATTTAGAATTTAATGATTTTATATGCAGTTCTTTAATTAATATATCTTTGTCCTGTAAAGAGAACATGTGCGCCTTGGTAATTGTAGTCCTTCTTGTTTGTGGCATTGAGATTGTTGCTGCTGCCTTGCGATATGTGTTTGCCCTATGTCATGGTGAACTATGTGCTCTATAAGAAGTCTCAGCGCATTGTGGAACACGTCCCTGACAAAGGAACTCGCTGTTTCCAAAATGCGTCGGATGAATGTTTGCAGCTAGCCGGCTTCTGTAGCGAAGGTGACATTACCACTAGTATGTACCAGTAAGAACAAGGACGCTGCCAGCCGGTACCAGGTACCAGGGAGAGCAGAGTAAGGTCAGACTGTGGGGTAATACAACTAGCAGGAGTGGAGAACAGACACCCTGTAGGTGAAGTAATCACCTGTAATTGCTAGATTGCAGTACAGGATTTCGGAAAGGTTGGTACTGCTGGAACTCTTCTCAGGGGTGTACATTAGAACATATTAGAACTTATCAGCATTATACTAGTTGTTTTAAGGATTTTCTGTGTGTAAACCTTTTCGAGTTGTCTTAAGGATAATAATAATAATAATCTTTATGAATATAGTGCCAACATATTCCGCAGCACTTTACAATATAGAGGGAATAAGCACAGACAAACCAGACATTACATTTTAAAAAGCTAATTACAAATGAGACACCAGGTGTGAGGGCCCTCCTCGCAAGAGCTTACAATCTATTGGGGTGTTTGGGTGAAACAACGGGTGAAAAGTGCTTGGTTTACAATGGACCAGCCATGTTACATAAATATGGGGTAGTATAAATAAAAAATGGATGAACCTGTCGCCCAGACCGTACATCTATATACAGATAAGTGCCTGTGGGTGCCTAAGTGCAGGAAGTGATGAATGTGTGACAGAATTTGGGGTGATAACAGTTAGGGATCTTTGGAGTGTAACGGCCGGGTTAGTGGACCCTCTGGACCACTGCAAGCGGTGGCAACAACCGCGCCAGGGAGCGGAGTCTAAGTAGGTCCCGGTTTTCACCAGAGCCCGCTGCAAAGCGGGATGGACTTGCTGCGGCGGGAGTCCTACCAGGTCGCTACCCCTGACACGGCGGGCTTGCGGTGGCGGCCGAGGTGCAGCGTGGTACAGAATCGCTAGACGATAACCGTAGTCGTGGGCAGGCAGGAAGGTCAGGGCAGGCGGCAGAGGTTCGGAGTCAAGAAACGTAGCAAGAGGTCGGGTACACGGCAAGGCAAGAAGACACTTGAAGAACGCTTTCTCTAGGGCTCGAGGCAACATAGATCCAGCAAGGAAGAGTCGTGGACCGAAACCATAAATAGGGGCAGGGCCCGGCAATTAGCCAATTACTGGTGCGCTGTCCCTTTCAATTTAAAAGAACGAGCGTGCGCGCGCCTCGGCCGGCAGAGGGTGCGGACGTGCCAGGAACGCGGTCAGGTAAGTTTCCAGAGCGAGTGGTCCCACAGCCCGTCCCGCGGCCAGCACCGCCACCGGACCCCGGCAGGCACCCGGGGGAGCGGCCACGGGTGCGCCCGCGGCGCGCGGGCCGAGGAGCGGGACCACCCGCTACCCGCTACACCTTCAGCTTTTGTGGTATTTTGCAACTTAGTAAGTTTAGCATGGTGGAACATCAGTACATCAGTAACATTTTAATTTTTGACTTTCTATAAGGGTTAAAGCAGAATTAACCCTCGATACCCCACTGCATCAGCCTGGGGCTGAAATTGTGTATATTTTTGAGTTGTTCTCTTTCCCTTTTTTCCCCCCATCTGGCCCAGACAGCTATGACGTCTTCTCCCGACTACGACTCTTCACTGTAGAATTTACCAAAAAAATATCTTAGATTCCTCACTTTTCCAGCACTTCAATACCAATTCCTTTCTCAAAACGACCATGGAGCTAACATTTGTGCACCAAGTTTTTGTCTTGTTTTGTATACCCATATAGAAGGTAGTTAAACCCTCTAATATGGTATGTAGGTACACCCCAAATTAGGTAGGCAGATAGGTAACCCCTTTAGGTAGGTATACTTATAGGTCCCCCAATAGGTATCTAGGTCCCTTATTAAGTAGATAGGTAGTTATATATGCCCTTCCAAAAAGTAGGAATATTGGTCCCTAGTATGTAGTTAAATAGGCCCCCTGTAGGTAGATTGGTAGATATATAGCACCCTTGTAGGTAGATAGGCACATAGACCCCCAGTTGGTGGGTAGGTATAGAGGCTCCCTGTAGGTGTAAGCCGAGAACCGAGGGCAGGTTTTCCGGAATACAGCGAAGTCACGGACAAAGAACACGACTTCAACACCAGCTCAACAACGGTTTGTTTTACTGAATTTTCTGGAACAAGATGGTGAACAGATCCCCCAAACACAAATTTACAAATACGTATCCTGGGCCCCTGTGCTGCACAGCGCGCCGCCAGAAGTGTACTCTCTGGATGCCCGGTAACTTTACCTAACCGTGGGGTTCGGAAAGGCCGATAACCCCTTACCTTCTTAATACCGTAATCACCAACGGGAACAATTGTGTATGGTGGCAGTTGCAGGGGCTCGTGGTGCAGCACAGCAGCTTACACAGCTTAAATGATTTACCCACTTCCCTCCCAAACACACGTGACACAAACTTTCCCTCACAGATGAACCGGTTCAAGTAGCTAATGGTGCGATAGCGAACTCTCCAAGTCCTGAACAGGAGGATGTATTTGGGAAACCCTCCTTTGGCCTGTAACTGAGCCTAACTAACTAAACTAATATCAGGCCTTCTCACAGTCCTGAACTCGTTGGCGTGCACGCATCCGCTGAGGTACCTTAAAGATGGCCGGCAATTCCTGTTCTCAGGTGCAGATGGATGGAATGGATGGTCCAGCTGCAGACAGTCCTCTCTATCTTGGCAGCTTGTCCTTCTTGTCCAGGAGTTCTCTCTCTCCCTCTGCGATGGCGTCTGTATAGACAGGCAGGCTCTCCTCTGTCCCTGGAACGACTGTGAATCCTGGCTCCTTTAGCTCAGTCTCTGTCTGTTCTCCTCAGAATCTCAGCAGCTTCTCAAAATGGCTGCTACATGTGCCAGTCTTATACCATGTCCCTCATTTGCATATACTGGAAACTGGACATAGCGGCATCTTGTGGCCAAACAGTAGAATACAAAGAAACATTTTACAACTGTCATGCATGGGATTTTACTTAGAAAACACAAGGAGGCTGTCCCACTATCCCACATACCACCCCACTAGAAGTTGGCGTCCTCGACAACCCTCCCCACACAAACTCGTCGGGCATTTCAGTGTCCTCTAATTCCTCATCAATGCTGCAGGATGGTAGTCTGACTGGGACCCGAGAGAGGGCATCGGCATTCCCATTTTCCCTCCCTGACCGGAACTTAATGCGGAATTGGTATTTTGAGAGTCGTGCCACCCATCTCTGCTCGAGGGCTCCAAGCTTAGCATTCTCCAAATGCGCCAATGGGTTGTTGTCGGTCATGACAGTCACCTCTGCACCTGTCAGGTACTCTGCGAACCTTTCAGTCATGGCCCACACCAGGGCTAACAGTTCCAACTTAAAGGAGCTATAATTGTCAGGATTGCGCTCTGACTCCCGCAAGGACCGACTGGCATAGGCAATTACTCTCTCTCGCCCTTCCTGGACTTGGGACAGCACAGCCCCCAACCCATGTAGACTACCGTCAGTATACAGCAAAAAGGGGGTGTCGAACCGCGCATAGGCCAGAATTGGAGCACTGGTCAGCGCCTCTTTCACCGCTTCAAAAGCCTCTTGCTGCCGAGGTCCCCACTCAATAGGGCGATTCTTTGGACCCCCAGCAGTATCCCTAAGTAACTCATTTAAGGGGCCCGTCAGATGAGCGAAACGGGGTATAAACCTTCGGTAATACCCAGCCAGTCCCAGGAATGCCCGCACCTCTCGTAGTGTACACGGCCGAGGCCAGTTTTGGACTGCCTCCACCTTACTGGGGGCCGGCTGTACCCCTTCAGAAGTGACCACATGCCCCAAGTACTCTATTCGCTGCTGGAAGAGCTGGCACTTCTTTGGCTTGATCTTAAGCCCATGGTCTCGTAGTCGTTCCAGAACCTGCCGCAGTTTCTGAAGATGGTCGTCGAACGAATTCCCGAACACCACCACATCGTCCAGGTAGATCAGCACCGACTCAAAGTTAAGATCCCCTAGACAGTGTTCCATCAGCCGCTGGAATGTCCCTGGGGTGTTGGAAAGCCCAAACGGCATCCGATTGAACTCGTAGAGTCCCATAGGCAGAATGAAAGCTGTCTTTGCCCTATCCTTCTCAGCCACTGGTACCTGCCAGTATCCGCTGGCCAGGTCAAGGGTCGAAAAGAACTTTGCATGGCCTAGAGCGGACAGCGACTCTTCAATCCGCGGGAGGGGATAGGCGTCACGAATGGTCTGGGCATTTAGCTTCCTGTAGTCTACGCAGAACCTGAGACTGCCATCTTTTTTTCGCACCAAAACAACTGGGGCGGCCCAGGGACTTTGACTCTCTTGAATCACCCGTTTCTCCAGCATGCTGGCCACCATGTCTTTCACTTCCTGGTACATTTTGGGCGGGATTTGTCGGTACCGTTCTCTGATGGGCGGGGCATCGCCTGTGGGGATTTCATGCTCGATGGTAGAAGCACACCCGAAGTCTTCATTATGTCTCGAGAACGCCTCCTGGAATTCCCAGAGGGTATCTTCCAGCAGCTGTTGTTGCCCTGGAGTCAGGGTCCTGCGGTCAATTCCCATCTGAGCCATAATCACTCGGCCATTCCATTCCGCCGTCGGAGGCTCGCCCTTCTGGACGCCCACTGCATAGGTCCAGGCCGACCTCTTGTCGGGCCATAGCGTGACGTCCTCTCGCCGGGAGATATCTTCTCCAGGAACATGGACTTCGGCTAGTAGGGTATTTGCAGGAATGGTCAACTCGCTGTCCATGACGTTGAGGCATCTCACGGGTACACATCCCCTCTCCACAGTGACAAGGGCCCGAGCTACCAGTGGTCGGTTCTGTGACTCTTCCTGTGAGACTGGTTCAACGTGGGGTTCGGAAAGGCCGATATCCCCTTACCTTCTTAATAACGTAATCACCACTGGTCACAATTGTGTATGGTGGCAGGTGCAGGGGCTCGTGGTGCAGCACAGCAGCTTAAATGATTTACCCACTTCCCTCCCAAACACACGTGACACAAACTTTCACTCACAGATGAACCGGTTCAAGTAGCTAATGGTGCACTAGTAAACTCTCCAAGTCCTGAACAGGAGGATGTATTTGGGAAACCCTCCTTTGGCCTGTAACTGAGCCTAACTAACTAAACTAATATCAGGCCTTCTCACAGTCCTGAACTCGTTGGCGTGCACGCATCCGCTGAGGTACCTTAAAGATGGCCGGCAATTCCTGTTCTCAGGTGCAGATGGATGGAATGGATGGTCCGGCTGCAGACAGTCCTCTCTATCTTGGCAGCTTGTCCTTCTTGTCCAGGAGTTCTCTCTCTCCCTCTGCGATGGCATCTGTATAGACAGGCAGGCTCTCCTCTGTCCCTGGAACGACTGTGAATCCTGGCTCCTTTAGCTCAGTCTCTGTCTGTTCTCCTCAGAATCTCAGCAGCTTCTCAAAATGGCTGCTACATGTGCCAGTCTTATACCATGTCCCTCATTTGCATATACTGGAAACTGGACATAGCGGCATCTTGTGGCCAAACAGTAGAATACAAAGAAACATTTTACAACTATCATGCATGGGATTTTACTTAGCAAACACAAGGAGGCTGTCCCACTATCCCACATAGGTAGATATAGTACCTCTGTAGGTAGATTTATTCCCCTTGTAGGTAGGTATATGTCACCTGTAGGAAGGTATATAGGCCTCCTGTAGGTAGATATAGCCCTCTTTGTATGTAGATATAGACCCCTGTAGATAGATAAGGAAGATCCCCTGTCGGTATGTATATATAGCCCCACTGTAGGTAGATATATGCCCCTTGGAGGTAAATATAGCAGCCATGTAAGTAGATATAGCCCCTTGTAGATAAGTAGATATAGCCCCCATATATGTAGAAATATACCCCCAGTAGATAGATATAGGCAGGTGTAAAGGCTAGAAAATAAAATAAAAAAGGTACACAACTCTCCATGTTCCCCCGCTGCTGTCATCATGCTGTCATCATGCCACTTATGCTGGGAGACTGCTCCCAGGATCTCCTGGACCAGAAGCCTAGAATACCCAGCGTCGTAGGGGGTGTTATGAAAGCCTTGCCCCATTGACACTGATATGTAATGAACCATCCATGCCTTTTCCCTGTAGAAGCAGCAAAACAGTTAGTATTTTAAAACGGCCATGCGGGGTGAGATAGTAACCGTCGGACAGGCAGTCCCCCCATTCTTCTAGTGAGTGTTGCTGCCCCACACCGCCTGGTGAGCGTCACTGTAGATCCCTGGTCAGGTTCCCCCCTCACCTGCCCTTAGTAATGGTCCTGTTAGGAAGTAAATGGTAGATAAAACCCGCTGCAACTTTCTACCAATTTACGAGTTTTATTAAATTTTCAAATACAGCATAACTTCTTTCAAGCATTGCATTTCTTGAAATCGAAACATACCTCCAGAAATAGTGTGCAATTTGAAGATTGAATAAAACTCATAAATTGGTAGAAAGATGCAGCAGGTTGTATTTATCATTTATTGGGCAACGTATACATTGCTGGGATAAGGGAGGTTCCCAGTTTATCAACTTGCCCTGTGCAAATACATTGAATGAATCTAGAGCGGTTTTGATATAAAGAAGCCTGTTAGGAAGTATACCAGCAGTCATGAGTAATAACTATATAAAGCATGTATCAATCAGAAGAAGAAAGATTCGCTGCTTGATGATTCAGTAAACAGACAGTAGGTGGATTGTGCTAGGTGCATGGTTGATGGAGATTTTACATTCAATCCAGAAACAAGAGAGTATTTGTAATAACTGACTCTAACTAACTGCCCATACATTTTCATTTTAACCTTGCCCTACAAATGTCTCTGACACTAAAACTTCTATCCCTAAAACTGACCCTAAAGCTTACCCTCAAAAATGTCCCTAAGCTACAACTGAACAAAATATGACTTTAGGACCCAGAGTCTCCCTGGGCAGAACCAAGCAGGAACTAGACAAATATCATATTGATATTCTCAAGATCTACAAACTCTCAAACTTGGCCAAACGGCATTTAGACAAGAAACACAAATATATTAGAACCTAACACAACTGAACTTGATAATAGATTTCAACAAACAATAATATGACACATCAAGACTAGACAGGACACCTTGTAGGATACTCTGCAATCAGAGTAAGGATGCAAGGATCCTGAGCAGTTACTTTTATTATTATTTATTATTATTATTATTATTTATTTTTAAAGCGCCATTGATTCCAGGGCGCTGTACAATCGAGGGGTTACATACAATACATAAGTCAAACGAGTACAAAGATAAGTGAACAATGACAATTGGCACGACAGAGGGAGAGAGGACCCTACCCGCGAGGGCTTACAATCTACTTTGCAACCGCCCCAAACAAACACATGATGCTAGACAGACATACCATAGAAACTCCTGCTGACCTAATAAGCAGAATGAAATGGCAGGAGAGTTCCTGCCATTCCTAACAATATAATATTTTGTATGACTCATGTACATTGTTTTGGCTTTATTTGTTACTTGTTTCAAGGATTTATTGGGCTAGAATATTTTTTGGGGACTTGCATCATAATTAGAGATGGGCGAATTTCTCAAAAATTCGGTTCGGTCACTTCGCCGAATTTTCCGACAAAAATTACTTCGTCCCGAATTACTTCGGGATGAATCGCGTTAAAAAACGGCTATTTCCAGGCTGCACAGAGCCTGCAGGGTGCTGTAGAACATTGTGCCATGCTTAAATATGTAGAGGGAGCTTGGTTTGGTCTTCATACAATGTTGTGTTTTAGTATGACACGCAGATGACTGCCGCCGCTCTTAGAATCGCTTCACTATAAAATTCCCTGGGCACTTAAGAGGGCAAAACTGACCAAAAAACTGAAGCGGAAATGTTGCCTGATAAAGTCATGTCAGCGAAAGCTGGAAAAAAACAAGCTGAGAGCTCAGGTGGCCACATGAGTGACAGACTGTGGAGGTGACGGCGGCAACCACAGCAGCATGAGGTCAGAGAGTGGCACAATGACATTCTGGAGGTGGCTAAAACAGGAGTAGGCCACAGAGTGGCACAATGACAGAGAGTGGAGGTCACGACAGCAGCCACAGCAGCAGCATGAGGTCAGGCAGTGGCACAATGACATTCTGGAGGTGGCAAAAACAGGAGTAGGCCACAGAGTGGCACAATGATGCAGTGTGGAGGTCACGACAGCAGCAGCATGAGGTCAGGCAGTGGCACAATGACATTCTGGAGGTGGCTAAAACAGGAGTAGGCCACAGAGTGGCACAATGACAGAGAGTGGAGGTCACGACAGCAGCCACAGCAGCAGCATGAGGTCAGGCAGTGGCACAATCACATTCTGGAGGTGGCAAAAACAGGAGTAGGCCACAGAGTGGCACAATGACACAGTGTGGAGGGCACGGCAGCAGCAGCATGAGGTCAGACAGTGGCACAATGACATTCTGGAGGTGGCAAAACAGTAGTAGGCCACAGAGTGGCACAATGACAGAGAGTGGAGGTCATGACAGCAGCCACAGCAGCAGCATGAGGTCAGGCAGTGGCACAATCACATTCTGGAGGTGGCAAAACAGTAGTAGGCCACAGAGTGGCACAATGACACAGTGTGGAGGGCACGGCAGCAGCAGCATGAGGTCAGGCAGTGGCACAATGACATTCTGGAGGTGGCAAAAACAGGAGTAGGCCACAGAGTGGCACAATGACAGAGAGTGGAGGTCACGGTAGCAGCAGCATGAGGTCAGGCAGTGGCACAATGACATTCTGGAGGTGGCTAAAACAGGAGTAGGCCACAGAGTGGCACAATGACACAGTGTGGAGGTTACGGCAGCAGCAGCAGCATGAGGTCAGACAGTGGCACAATGACATTCTGGAGGTGGCAAAACAGTAGTAGGCCACAGAGTGGCACAAAGACACAGTGTGGAGGTCACGACAGCAGTAGCATGAGGTCAGGCAGTGGCACAATGATACAGTGTGGAGATGACCGCAGCAGCAACAACAGCAGCAGCAGCATGAGGTCAGAGAGTGGCACAATGACACAGTGTGGATGTCACGGCACCAGCAACAGCAGCAGCAGCATGAGGTCATAGAGTGGCACAATGACAGAGTGTTGAGGTGGGTGGCAATACCAGTCCCTGGTAAAGATGGTGGTAGGCAGATGGAGAAACTGTCAGCAGATGTGTGGCATCAGGCGGGTGGCGGCATCAGAATAGTGGCTGAGGCAGGTAGTTTGAACCCAGACTGACGCCTAAGGCATTGGTGTGTGGAAATCCTGGCCGATCCACGCCTGATTCATCTTGACAAAGGTCAGTCGTTCCACATTTCCCGTGGACAAGTGGGTTCTCCTTGGGGTAACGATGGCCCCCGCCGCACTGAACACCCGCTCTGATGCCACACTACTGGCCGGGCAGGACAGCTTCTCCACTGCAAACTCGGCAAGTTGCGGCCACACATCCAGTTTGGCTGCCCAGTAGTCCAGCGGATCTTCTAACTGGGGTGGCAGAGTGCTGTCCAAGTAGGCCACCACCTGTTGGTTCAGGGACTGCTCCAGGTCCTGCTGCTGCTGCTGGCGACTACCCTCCTCACTAGGCGGGTGAAGGAAGCTGCTCATCAGTGACTCCAGACTTAGGTTGCTGCTGATGGAGCTGGTACTGCTCCTACCCCCCCCCCACCTTCCCTCAGCAGCCGCGGCAGTAGTACGTGAGCGCTGAAGAACCCCCCGGTCAGACCTGTCAGAGGAGGGACGATGCCGCACATAGGCAGCGGCCAACTGACTACGGAGGATTTCCCTATAGTATTTGAGTTTGTCCTCCCTCTCAGCAGCTGGGAAAAAGGCTCCCATTTTGGACAGGTAGCGAGGGTCCAATAGGGTGGAGAGCCCACCTTCTGTTCTACATATTTATGAAGTGCTGGTACTGCCTTTTTGGAAAATAAATTACGGCTTGGAACTCTCCATCTCGGCTCAGCACAAGCCATTAGTTCTCCGAACGTTGCAGAGTCCACCATTTGGAAAGGGAGGGACTGCAGTACCAACAAGTTGGACAGGAGCATGGTCAGCTTCTGCACCTTAGGATGGTTGAACGCATACTGTTGTCTCTTTGCAATCACCTTGCTGAACGACTGCTGGCGCCATGAGTAGCGTGGAGCAGGAGCATCTGGACCGGGAGATGATGTCAAAGAGAAACAGCTCCCTTCTGCAGAGGTGGTGGAGCCTTGACTGGCTGAAATGGCATGCGAGCCACTGGGCGCTGCTGCTGCTGTTGCTGCAGTGGCAGGATGGACCACCACATCTGAGCCACGTTTCTCCCAGGCCACCGGATGGTGACGCTGCATGTGTTGACGCAGGGCCGTGGTGCCAACGTTAGCTCCCTGGCCACGCTTCACTTTCTGCCCACAGATTCTACATATACCCATATTCGGCTCCTCCAGTGTTTTAGCAAAGAACTGCCACACCGCCGAATATCGGATTTTACCGCCAACGCTCCGCACTGAGTGACTACTGCCGTCGCTTCCTCGCTGAGCCCCTGTGCCGGTACTTTCTTGGACCTGCGAAGCGGGTTTTTTACCCCGTGGCCGCTTGGCTTCCGACCTCACACTGCTGCTACCCTGCTGACTCATGACCACATTACCCACTTGCTGGCTGCGCCACTGCCTGACGCGCAAGCTGACGCCCTCTTCTCCTGACAATGATGAAGCCCTTGCACCCGGCTCCCAAGTGCGGTCGGCTACATCATCATCTATTTGTGTTTCATCGTCACTGCTGTCCTCATCACCGGTCTTGGTATGCAGAGGCTGACCCCTCACAACATGACCTCCAATGCCACTCTCCACATCTATACTTTGCCGCCTACTGCAAGAAGCAGGGGATATTGGCCCCATTACTTCGCTGCCAAGTAGCTGCTGACAGCCCTCCTCAAATTGTTCATCCTTGCTATATAGTGGCGCTGAGCCCAGACCACATAGTAGATCTCTGGCTGAGGGAACTGGATGGGACAGAGGCGGGTTGAGGACGGGTGAGGGCCGTTGACCCGCTCTCGGGCCATGCCAACTAAGGTTTGTGTCTGACGTTCCCACCGACTCTTGGCTGGGGTTGTCAGATTTCATCTGGGAGGTAGTGGATGACCTAGTCAACCAATCAAGAACCCTTGGGTTGCTAGTCAGCACACGGCCGCTAGATGACAGCGGCAGTTGTGGCCTCACCGAGTGACCCCTGCTGCGACGTCCCCTTGCTGTGCTGCGACCTGGGCCTGGAATGTTGTGCCTCTGCCACTCGCAGGTGAAGAGCCTGCCACCTCTCTGTCTGACATACTGTTTGTTCTAAAATGTACCGACTCTGTTTGATGAAGATAGCGGTATATGATAAATACACACCTTGTATTTGACTCCCAATGACCCCACTAAGAAGCTTGGGTAACTCTTGGATATAAATTGCGCTCCACAAATGGGCAGGAAAAATTGACTTGTATGTGCCGTTTAAAAACTCTGTGTATTTTATTGAATTCTAAAAGCACAAACAGGGTTATTTAACCTTCGGATATGAATTATGCTACAGAATTTCTTCTGTGGCGGTGAAAAACAAAGTTTCTTTTACTGAGTACAACTGCAGAACAACGCTTAATTAACCCCTGGATGTAAATTGTGCAAAAGAATTGAGCAACCACAAACTACGAGCTTTGTAGCGTGTTACAATGGCGTGTTTTCTACGCTACACAACAAGAGAATAAATTGTAATTAACCTTCGCTTGTGAATTAGGCTGCAGGAAAAATTTATTTTTTGGCGGTGAAAGACGGTTTATTTTAGTCACCACAGCAGAAAAACAACGCTTAATTAACCCCTGGATGTAAATTGCGGCAAACAATTGAGCAACCACAAACTACGAGCTTTGTAGCGTGTTACAATGGCGTGTTTTCTACGCTACACAACAAGAGAAAAAATTGTAATTAACCTTCGCTTGTGAATTAGGCTGCAGGAAAAATGTATTTTTTGGCGGTGAAAGACGGTTTATTTTTGTCACCACAGCAGAAAAACAACGCTTAATTAACCCCTGGATGTAAATTGCGCCAAACAATTGAGCAACCACAAACTACGAGCTTTGTAGCGTGTTACAATGGCGTGTTTTCTACGCTACACAACAAGAGAAAAAATTGTAATTAACCTTCGCTTGTGAATTAGGCTACAGGAAAATGTATTTTTTGGCGGTGAAAGACGGTTTATTTTAGTCACCACAGCAGAAAAACAACGCTTAATTAACCCCTGGATGTAAATTGCGCCAAAAAATTGAGCAACCACAAACTACGAACTTTGTAGCGTGTTACAATGGCGTGTTTTCTACGCTACACAACAAGAGAAAAAATTGTAATTAACCTTTGCTTGTGAATTATGCTACAGGAAAATTTTGTTTTTTGGCAGGGAAAAAGACGGTTTCTTGGAGTCACCACAGCACAAAAACAACGCTTAATTAACCCTTGGATGTAAATTGCGCCAAACAATTGAGCCACCACAAACTACTAACTTTGTAGCATGTTACAATGGCGTGTTTTCTACGCTACACAACAAGAGAAAAAATTGTAATTAACCTTCGCTTGTGAATTAGGCTGCAGGAAAAATGTATTTTTTGGCGGTGAAAGACGGTTTATTTTTGTCACCACAGCAGAAAAACAACGCTTAATTAACCCCTGGATGTAAATTGCGCCAAACAATTGAGCAACCACAAACTACAAGCTTTGTAGCGTGTTACAATGGCGTGTTTTCTACGCTACACAACAAGAGAAAAAATTGTAATTAACCTTCGCTTGTGAATTAGGCTACAGGAAAAATTTATTTTTTGGCGGTGAAAAAGACGGTTTCTTTTAGTGACCACAACAGCAGAACAACGCTTAATTAACCCCTGGATGTAAATTGCGCAAAAGAATTGAGCAGCCAAAAATGAAGTGGTATTTGTATTGTAAAAATGCTGTTTCTTAAATGAATACAACAGGAACAGGCTTAGATAACCCTTGGATATTCAATGTGCTGTGAGGCAGATAGCATAAAATTATCTGCAGCTGCACTGGACGCACACTGGATTTCAGATCCAATACCCCACACCATCCGAAATAGACCGTTAAGAGAAGCAGTCTCTGAGACAAGCTGAGACTCCCCCTAAAAATCACTGTATAAAAATCAGTTCTTCAGTGAGAGCTATCACAATCAGCCGCGGCAGCCCCTTTCCCTGATCATACATGAGAGGAGTGTGAGCTCCCAGCGTCGCGCCGGGACTTAATAGTGCGGTGAGTCACAGAATCCCCCCGGCCCTCTGATTGTTTTCCACCTCTGCACTTGTCATGCAGGCTATCCCCTTCTTCTCCCAGAGTGCTTTGCCCCATGTAACGCCATGTGCTGCAGCCATTTTATCAGTCAAAAGCACATTCGTTCACCCAAGTACCCAAAGTTTGACTTCGTGACGAACCGAAGTTTTCCTGAAATTCTAAACGAATTCCACTTCGTTAGAATCGATTCGCCCATCTCTAGTCATAATCTGTTATTTTTTGCACTTTGATTATATTAAAAATCTTCTGTTTATGTATCATACTTTTTTTTACATAGTGATAACATATTTTGTAGTGCTGCACAGAGATTGTCATCCATCCTTGTTCCCATTGGGACTCACTGTCCAAGTTTAAAATTAATGTATCAATGTGAAAACCATGCAAACGTGGGTAGAACGTGCCCTGGGTCAGATTCCAGCCCAATGAACAAGGCAAAGAGCCACCGTGCCACCCACAGAGAGCTGAGAATTATAGTAAATTAGTGGTCTGTATACAGAGCAATACAGGAAGATAAATTGTGTCTCTTTATACCTGTCATTTCTAATCAAGAAAATTGTCTTACTTTATTATGGCTGACTTCTATACAATGACTTCTATGGAATAATAGAGAGCTTTGCATTAATGTCTTTGTGACTAGGAACTTACAATTTCAGTTCCCTGTTCCTCCATTAGAATTGTCTTATTACTGTGTCAAATTATACATGATTAAGTAATACTTTGGTAGTCCCAATCACTACTTAGGATGAAGTGATACAGAATATCAACAAAGCTGAATTTTGAATTGGAGAATTATCAGTAGTAAAGATTGGGGGGTTTGAGTCCAGGCAAGTATGTTCTACAGTTTTAGGGTGTCTTATGGGATTGAAGAGTGTCATTTCAGCCTGACAGATTCCAATGTAGTACTGTTAAGACAGACTAATTTCAGGTACTGTGTTTGTAAGCAATTCCCCTCAAAAAATGGCAAAGTGTTAAAGAGGTTTTGCCACGACATCACCATGCCTTTCCTCTCTGTAGTCAAAGAAAGGTCTGCTTATGTGGAGAGCTGTAAGTAGCTACATTGTAGCTCAGAGGTAAAACTTTTGCCTCCAGGCACAAGGGTCCTCGGTTCATATCCCTGCAGGAACCAAACCTCTGGACTTTTTTTTCTCTTTATCAATGCACAGACCTCACTGAGGTTTCTTTTTTTAATTTATTTGCACTGTTTGACTTATTACTAAGGAGTAAAGAGGACAGGACTAGAAGACACACCCAGGTTGAACAAATCAGTAGCTGCCTGAGAGGAGAGGTGATGTCTGAGCATGTGCGACCAGGAGTGAGGAGCTCTCAGCCCTGGTCAAATCCCCTGGAGACGAGCTGTAAACAATGGATCACTAAAGGAGCAGCTAAAACAAAAACGATACAGAATTTTTAATAATGATGAAGGGTGAAAATGTTTATTATTTAATTTACAAACTTCCCACGTCAATTTTACGTCGTGGCAAAACCCCTTTAAGGACGTGCTCATTTAAATGTTAACGACATGCTTGGGAATTCAGTGGCTTTCATGGGGTAAAAAATGGGGCATTTACCTTTACTACTGAAGACTATTAGTTTGTACAGATCTACATTGGTTTGTGCTAAGAGCTTTATATACAGCCTTCTACCCTCACAGAATCAAAAGCAGAACCCTGACATGGGAGAACTTTTAAAATTTCTGGTCCCCTGGTCCTAATAATAAAATTCTTCTTGAAGGATTGTAATTTGCACTGAGTGATATTATCATCTATTTTTCATGTATTATTACTTTGTTCGTTTGGCTGGTGGGAGTAAAAAAAACCTGAATTATTTAGTATGACCACTTTCTATATTTGTAGATTTTTAAGGATAATGGGATCAGGTATTGAAGTCAAGTACCACTTAAGGTAAACTGGCTGGTTCACACGCTATTTTGACAAGCAGAATAGTGAAGACTTTTATATTATGCAGCTAAAAAAATAAAAATGACATTTCCACTAGGAAGTGGTACATGTAGTTTAAAGAAAAGCAAGCCCGGCTCACCAATCATCTACTTCTCTAATGTGATGTGGACTTACAACTATCCCCCAAGAGCAGATGTTGAGACAAAGAAGGAGTGGACATGTTAGACTTCAAAATACCTGCTACTTTGTTTTTGTGCGCGATAAGCAACCATCAGAAGAGTCTGACAGCAACTTATTCCCTTCCCAAATAAAATAAACATAAATGCCAAGTTGAGATCCTCTGAAATCCATTGAAATCTCTTACCCTTAAGATGACACTTTTTGGCTATTTCGGTCATGATTTAGACCCATCAATCAAAATGCTAACCAACTGCGAAAATATTTGTATTATGTATCAAACTACAAAAATTGTTGCACGGTAGGATAAAACATAACTTTTATTCTCAAAAGTAACAAATGAATACATATATGCAATATATCACAAAAACCTAGAAATCCGTATGAAACTAACTTCTCCCTCTCTACCACAGAAACTTGGGGTAGTCTCCCCGATAAGGGCGCCCCCAACTGGAACCCCTATCGAGATAATCTATGTGCTTTGTCCCTAGTATATCGCATTGGAAAGTCAGGTGATGTAATAAACTGACAGTTGGGGGCCTTTGTAAGTATGTCCATGTATATCAACAGGAATGCTGGCATCAGTTTGAAAGTATTGGGACTTTTTGGCTGCATTGATTTATTTGTGATGTTCCCTATTTTTATTGTGCAGAACTTTTGATTTCGTCCATTAACCACGTGTATTATTGAATTAAATTATTCATTTGTGCAGAACTTTATCCTTTATTTTGAATTGCTTTTTCCACGTTGTGACAATGCTTTTTTCCTTTATGAATCTTGACATTAAGGGAGAAAACGTTGAATTTTTAGATTATTTCATTTGTTTTGTGGCTAGATTTTGGGTTTATTTCTCATATCAGGAATTTTTTTTAAACCTAAAGATCATACTGATGTGGCAAGGACACTTCGGACAGTTTATAGTGAAATGTCTGCAGTATCTTACTACCTTTGCTTGGTGGGAGCTATTGTTGTTATTATTCCACCCTGCTCCTTGATTTGTATATTTGGGTATCTATGTTAGGGAGTAATACGGTGTTAAAGTCAGGACAAAGTTCTGGATGGTGTCGTCATTATCGAGGTGGCTCCTCCAATTTTCTGTATAGGATGGGGTATTAATTTTTGTAGGGGGGATTCTTAGGGGTTTTCTAGGTTTTTGCATATTTTTTTATACGGTATTCCCCTTATTAATTTTGAGATTAAAAGTTTTATCCTTCCATGCATATTTTTTGCAGTTTGATGTTTGCACTGGTATGTTTTCGGGCACAACATTGGAATTCTCATCCCCGAATTTATCTGGGGGTTGTGTGTTTTTTTTTTTTTTTTTCTAAAAATTTTGACAAAGGGGTTTTCTATTACATTTTTTTCGTCCCGGTTTATAAGGCATTTAATAAAAATTTAATTTTTGGTTGTCTGCTACCACTCTAACCCTAAAAGCCCAAAGCTTAACCCAACCCGTAGTTGTATCAACCATAATACCAACTATAACCTTAACTCTAACCCTAGGGTTATGGTTAATTTTAGGTTTGGAGTTAGGGTTGGAGTTAGGGTTTTTCCAATGCTAACCCTAATGCAAACCCTAACCTGCCCGGGTTAAAAAATTTTGGGGTTAGAGTTTTTGGTTTATTAAGGTTTGTCCAACTCCTACCTTAAATTCCACCCTAGCCCTAATCTAAACCTTAGCCTTAGAGTAAGAATCAATTTGGGTCAACCGGAATTTAACATTGACCTGAATCTATAACGTAGCCTCCCAGCTACCACCCTCGCTCCCCTCCAAACCCATCCAAAAAACTTCTCCCCTCGATTCACCTTTTTCCCTCGTACTCCCCTCCCCTTCCTCTTGCCGCCCCTTCACTGGTACCCTTCCCACAAAAGCAGTTAAAGCAGAACCTTGCCCTACAAGTTTTCCCATAACCCCCCCTTCTATACTCGCAAAAATCCAAAATACCTCCCCCAGCAGCCCCCGCTCCTCACAGACCTTTCCTCTGCTCTCCTCTTATCACCCCTCACAAAACCGTTAAAAGACTTCCTCGTTTTTCCCCCACATTTTGGGAACTCATGCCTAAAACACCTAAAACCTCCCCTCTCTCCCCGGTTTTTCAAAGTAACCTGAAAACCTCCCTTTTTCAGACGCCATAACCAACTTTAACCCGTGTTCATGCTCCGCCCCACAAAAGTCTGCCCCTCACCTTCGTCTCTTCCCCCTTTCCCCCTGTAGATTGTAAACCCCACAGGCAGGGCCTCTCTCCCTCTGTCCAGTTGTTAGTCCTTTTTGCCTTTGTAATTGTTTGACCAATGTTATTTTGTCCCGCTGAAATGTACACGCCCTGGAATAAAAGGGGTTAAAAAAATAAAATAAAAGTAATAATAATAATAATAATAGCGACCTTCACTAATGTCAAGCTTGGCAGCCCCAAGCTCAAGGAAAACTGCTCACTCTTGACACCTTTCCTTTTAAATTGTGGCTGACAACATCAACAGTAACTATGAGGATCAGTAAGTACATGCTTGTTCTTGACCTTGGTGGCAGGACCTCCACCTATATAAATCTTATTCTGACTAAATAGCCTGAAACCCATTTAATTAATCTTAATATACTGCTCATCTCAAAATATGACAAAAAAAACTAACATCTAACAGAGATAATCATCGACACTGTGCATTACATAACATCGCATACATTAAACATTAAATTGGCAGTATCAGCTAAAATTAAAGACCCATTTACTTTAAATATACTATCAGCACCAAAAAATCTTTAAGTGTTGAAAGGGCAGTATCAGCTGAAAATTAAATTTTGGGTTTTTCCATTAAAAATTTCGGGGGCCTCTGGGTAAAGGGAAACGTCTCCCTTCGTAGATATTTGACAGTGAGGCATGTATTAGTATATGTGGATCTCAATCTGACATTTGATTGCTTAAGAAATACAGAAAGAGCTTATTCAAATCTCCCTCTAATGTGATTTTCAGGACGAAATGAAAGCATGGGAAATGCATTATATATAGACAAGATGCTTACAATGGTGCGATTGTATTGTGTATTGAAGATAGCAGGATACCCTGGGGCTTGTATCAATAATGGAAATCTTATGAACTGGAGCATTTTATAAAACTTCCTTAGCTTCTGCTGTCATTTTGAGCTCCGTATTTCTCACAAAGTCACATGACACTTCAAGAATACGCATCCATATTAAAAATTTCAAAAACCCCTTGGGAGCCCGTCTTTCACATGAACCTATTCTGGCATTAAACAGTAGCATATGGCTCTCATGAGTACTGCAGATTACATGCAGTTATACAACTATGACCCTTTATAATGAGAAAATGGCAAGTGTTGAATCTTTTGGCAGCTAGACCAAAAGTGGTGCAATTAAAACCTAAGTATGGTGCACTTTACGAGCCTAAACTCTCAGACATCCTAAATCCATTTTTTATAGAAAAACACATAATGAATATTAGAAATTTCTCATGGTTTCATGCCATAATGTGTATTATCAGTATAGCTAAACATTTTACCTAAAACAGCTGCTTATTCTAAGATTATACTCATCCAACAAACCCGGTCGAGTTCTATTTTTGGCATGAGGAGGCCACAAGTGGGCCCTTTTAATACCAAAGTAAGAAAACCCCAAATACAAAAATTTTGGTCATTATGACAGACCTGGCTATCTACCCATTACATGGTTGACCATGTTCTAGGGGGTAAAGTTTTTCCTTGAGGTGAGGACCATAAAGGTGTAGCAAGACTTACAGTTTAAACCACAAGTTTACAAACTAATAAAAAGACAACAAAAGATTTTTTTCTCATTATTGACAGAAATAAGAATTAAACCTCCCCTTTTTTTGGGAAAATTTGGAAACCCAAAATTATTTAATTTGCCAAAAGACAGAATAAAAGAGATAATTTTTTTAAGGCATTTTGTTATTTCACAAGGTCAAAAGTTTCCCTACACTAGGATTCTATGCCTTTAAAAAAATTTGGGACAGCCCATAGATGATTAGCCTTTGGAAGGTTCTTGGCAACACTGAGTTAAATTAAACACACCGTGGATGTATTTAAATCACACCAGAAACACACTGCTTCTGTGTGTAAATATGGGGAAAATTAAAAAATCAGCCAAATATCAAAAAGAAAAGTGGCTTTTACAAATGTGGTTCATCGTTGGTACAAAAAACCGATACCCAAGGCCCCCCTTCATCTGTCAAACAATTTTATGCAATACAAACAAATGGGAATATCCCGCCATCAATCGCTAATTTTGTGTTCAAGGGTTTTAAATACTTTGGGCATGTGCGTTTAAAAACCCAAAAAAAAAAAAAAAAGATCCTGTGAAGATGCTGCGGAAGGGTAAGATTGTTGCATTAGCCACAGTGAAAAGAGTACTGTATCCATGGACGAAAAGGCCACTCTGCCCCGGAAAAAGCCATTACTCAAAAAGAAAAATTAAAAACCCGATTTTTGGGCAAAATAAAAATTTAAAATATTTACCCGAATAAACCCCTGTAACATTTGGAGGAAAAAATTAGAAGCTTGGGAACCTAAGAAACCCTCCCCAAGGAACCCCAAGGGGGGGGATCATCATGTTGGGGGGTTTTTTTCTGTGGAGGGACCTTTTCACTCCCCAAAAAAGTGGGAACTGAGGAAAGAAGATTATGTGGAATACTGAAGCAAAATTTAAGCTCAAAACCCGGAATAAAAGCTAGGTTTGGAAAAGGGTCCCCAAAAAGGACAATGACTTGAAGCAGCCGCCAAACGGTTACAAAGTGTTTAAAGGGTAACCAAGTCAAAATTTTGGGGGTGGCCACCCAAAGCCCTGATTCCCAACCATTTAAAAAGTATAGGTAAACTAAAAGGCGGTGTGAGCTAGGGCCTACAAATAGGCTCGTTTCACCAGTTCTGTCAGGAGGAATGGGCCAAAATTCCTACCAACTATTGTGAGAAGCTTGTGGAAGGATATCCAAAACGTTTGACCCAAGTCATACAGTTTAAGGGTAATGCTAGAAAATACTAATGAAATGTATGGAAAATTTAGATTTTGCACAAAATAATAAAAATGCCTTGAAAAATTTTCTCTCTCTCATTATTCTGGCATTGGGCAAATATAAATGATTTTGGTTCCTAATTAACCTAAAACGGGTAAGGTTTTTTCTTCATGTCAGATAGTAAGAAAAACCTGCATATGTGTCTTTTTATATAGTGTATGAAACTTCTGGTTTTAACTGTATAGGTCATACAATGCTCTAATAGAAAATAAGAGAAGTATATAAGCTCCAAGGAAGAGAGCTAGTGAAGCCAGAAACCCTTGCATAAGGAAGAGTCACGTATTTGAAGAAAGCTGTTTCCGGGTGTTTGAACTTCATCAGTACAGAGCAGAGTTAAGGTTAACGGGTGAGGAGGCCTTTAATGAAGCTCTAGGTGAGTAAAGTTTCTCCTTGAGGAAAGCATCATAAAGGCATAGGGAGACTAACATACCATGCAATGTCCCCTGGGAAAAAAGATATATAAATATGATCTAAGGAAGACAGCGGTGTCTTTGTGTCACCTATTGGAGATAGCTTCCCGCTCAGTGAAATTACATCTATTAAAGCTACCTACAATACATGGCACTAGAGAAACAGCTGCCTTCCTTACATATCTTTTTATTCCATGGAGCATTGCATGGTATATAAATCTCTCTACACCTTTATTGTGTTATCCTTAAAGGGAACCTGTCACATAGATTATGCCCCCCTTGCTGAGGACAGAACAAGCTAGTGACAGACATGCTGTTTCCAGCACTGTGTCCCTTATTCTCTAAGATGCTGTAGTTTTAGAGCATTTAATTCTCAACTATTATTCATGAGCAGGTGTTAGCCCTGCCCACCAAAGGCTAGCCCCGCCCATCTGGCAGTTTTTCCCGTTTCTACCTATTCAAAGTAGTAGTTATCAGTTAAGGTGGGCGGGCTAGCCTCAGATGGGCGGGGTTTGAAAAAAACAACTCTTTTCATGACTATTTTCTGTCTGAAAACTCCAGATTTGAGCATTAAATACTCTAAAACTACAGCATCTTACAAAATAAGGGACACGGTGCTGGGAACAGCATGTCTGTCACTAGCTTGTGCTGTCCTCAAACCGGGGGGCATAAACTATGTGACAAGTTCTCTTTAAGGAGACACTTTACTCACCTGGAGCTACATTAAAGGCCTCTTACCTAGACAGCTAGAACCCCACTCTGCACTGGTGAGAGGCAAATACCATGAAACAGCTGTCTTCAGATGTGGTACTATTCCTTATACAAAAGTTTCTGACTTGGCTTAAAACACTAAGCATATTTTAAGACTCTTCAAAAGTTTAGATTTGACTGAAAGGGAAGCTACCTGCAAGGTGACACTAGAGACACAGCTTTCATCCTTAGAGCTTATTAACATATGGCTGATCGATCATTTATAGGGAAATGGTTGGCAAGACACAGCCACTGTAGATATAATCTGTTTTCTGGTGGTTTCAGAAGTTAAAAAAAAATAAAAATTTGACATACAGGGGTATTCCTATTTGGGAAAACAGGATTCTGATGCTTTCTGATGTATTCATAGTGAACAGAGAAGTAGCTGTGCATGTACTATCCAGTATCCAAACTTTCTAAGTCCGAGTGACCACAAACTAAGGTCTATTGGGCTTTCCTCTTTGCCTTATATCACAATCACATGGGTAATAGACCAAAAATATTTTCTTCAATAACTTAATACTGTTTACTCGATCATAACATTTCTTAGGATAACGACATTTAACGAACATAGCATCTACGGTAGGAAGCGGCATACTCCTATTTGTTGTCCATTCCCTCTTTATATGTCCGAATCGGCTAGCAGCCAGAGCCTGATCAGAGTACGCAATTGATGGGCTGGAAATAATACAAAAAAAGTGATACTTACCTCCTGATCCCCCACTGCTGTTTCTCTGGAGCTCCATGGGATCCATGTCTCTTCACTTCTGGGTTCTCGTCCTTACATACAAGAGAGGCTCACACTCCATAGTGAGTAATTTACTGCAAGTCTGTACTGTGTAGTGAGACAGGAACCCAAACATGAAGAGGAGTGAATAACAGGGAGCTCAGGAAGACCCGTGACCAGGAGATAAGTAGCACTTTTTTCAATTTTTACCCACCCTGTCCCCATTTATTTAGCTATATCTTAATAAATTGGACAACCACTTTAATTTATTTAATAGTAACCATAAATGCTTCTATGTTAATGAGCTCTCCTCTGTGGTGTGAATTGTTAATTAACGTATAGGAAATGCTATGTGAACTTGTATAGGAAATTCCTAAATGGCACCAGAGTCTATAAGCCTCTTGCTTTTTACTAGCCCTTTTAAAGGGGTTTTCTCACTACAATAATTAGCTTTTAACATGTAGGGAAAGGTAACTGAAGATTATTACTAAATACATTGCTTTGTTGACTTTTATATGGTCAGGAGATATAGAAGTTTTTATCTCCTCTTAGAGCACACAAGTTTCTCTGGTTACCGACCACCTCTCCCTGCTCTTTCTTATCTATCATTGCTCTAAACTTCCATCAGTCACTTAGTTTGCCCATTCATGATGAGTCACTCCCTGCAGAGATTTATCTCTAGCAATAGAGTTTGTTTACTTAACTAAATGAGAAGCTTTCAATCTTTAGGGTTCTGTAGCCATGTGTAATAAACTTTATAAATCTCCAGTACTCATGTCACTGTAAACCGAATAGCTAGGAACAGCAGAGCTGATATGCCAATCACTGCAATAGACCCACCCACAGCCTAAACAGGAACTGTGAGACTGAAGCTGCTTGTGAAACAACATGGTGTGTAAACCCCTTTAAGCCTGCCTGATAATCCACTAGTAATTAGAGGTCACAAAATGAATCAAATACACACTAGAAAGAAGTCTTTAAGGCCACAGAGGTTCCATATTATTTTCAGGGGTCCTGTACAACTGCACAAGTTGCACATATGGTATGTCCATCTCTCTAAAGTAATATCTCATGGGCTAAATATAGGATTTATTGGCATAAGAAAACAAATTGCTCTCACCATGTAATTCCTTCTTTGTAATGATTCAATTCCTGCCACCTGAGGCAGCAGGAACATGAACAAGTGATCCAGCTGCTCGAAGGAAATGTGTATGTGTCTATATGTACATGTATATATATGTATGTTTTCTCTCTATCTTCCTGTTGAGTAGTCATTTTAACAGCATGTCAGACTGTACATAACACATGCACTGTCTAATTACTTCTGAAGTCATATGCTGCTTCCACATTGCATCAGTGTAAATGATGGAACATAGTTAGCTGTGTCTACAATAATGGCCGCAATACAATTTTCTGAGCACTATTATATTCTGCAGAAACGTACAATTCTGACAGCAGGTAAAGATTACAGGTTTTTCCAGCCGCACTGTTATTTATTAAAAGACTTTTTCGGCAGAGTTTTTTTTCCCCCGT
>JAODAL010022669.1:0-64219 GCA_025379985.1 Phyllomedusa bahiana
CCCCCCCCCCCCCCCCCCTTTCCTCCCCCGGGCCCCAACCGGTGTCTCCACACTAAAATATTTCCACACAAGACCTAAATACAAAGATTTATCTCTCTGAAAAAAAAATTCCCCAAACCCATGGCGCTCAATATTGTACCTAACGAAGAGGGGCTGAAACCCCCTTAAGCTTTCCCAGTTAGGGAAGGAACTACTAAACACACTGGACATTGTGTGCACCAGGAAACCCACCTGCCCAGAAGTTTCCCCACAGTTTTTTGTCAAAACACTTTCCTAATATGTTTTCTCTTGTTAGATAAGAAAAAATTAGGGTCCCATAGCATCAGAGTAAATTGGCATACCAACCAATTAAACAAATAATTGCCCCTCATGGTAGGTTCAAAAATTTTAGTTTGCGAACTCAATAATTCAAAATTCATATGTAAACCTATACGCCCCAATTCCGCAACTTAGATTCATAAAAAAATACGAAGGAAAGAAAATCAATTTCTCAAGGAACCCTATTCTCCGGGATTTAAATTTATCCCCAACCCCCTCCTGGACTCTCCACGAAAAAGAGGATCACAAACCCCACTCGGTTAGAGAATCCTCCCTCTATGATGCCTGGAAGCCCCCATCCCACGGAGAAAGATTACCATTTACTCGGCCAGACATTATCCTTCTCTGTATCGACTGTTTCTTTGGAACAGATGGGCCCTGCAAGAGTTGTGAAATGTATATTGGCATTTAAATCCGGGCGGATCACGCTCCTGTCCCCCCTTTTCTGTTTAGGGGACTAGGGGCCCAGCACCATTCTCCTGGAAAAAAACATTAGGTGCTGTCCGACCCTGCTCATCATAAAACATTTTAAACCCCCTTTAAACAATATTTCGCGAAAACCAACCCTGGGCTCCAGCCCCATTTGCCCCTTGGACGCTCATAAAGCCAAAATTAGAGCATTTTGATAAAACTCTCTTCTAAAACTAAAAAACTAAGATTTTCAAAAATGGGATAATTGGTAAAAAACTCTTCTCACCGGAAATTAAACAAAAACAGAACCCGACCCAGGCTAATAACCTTGAATTGTACAAAGCTAGGCATACCCTTAGGGAACATCTCATGGAAAATTTTGACAATAGAACCAAAAATGTAAGATTATTATTACAAGTCTCTGAAAAAACCCTTCTAAGGTTATCCCAACAGAATGCCTTGTTCGCCAAAAAATCCAATTTTCCCCTTTTTCATCCCCAGACGGCTCCCACAAAAAAACACATCCACAGCATGCAAGCTTTCACGACTTTTTACACTAAACTAAAAACCAAAAAGAAAATCCCTCCATTTCACCTCCCTTTAACTAAAACCCAAAAATTTTTTTATCCTCCCTTATTCCCCCATATCCCTTAAAACCCTTTTTAAAACAAAATCAACGCTCCTTTTTCATTAGACAAATCTCCCGCACAGTATACCCCCTTAGAAAAAAGCTCCGGGCCCGACGGCTTCTCAAAACAAATTTTTTTCCCAACCCTTTTCCTAACCCTAAAAACCCCCCCTCCGAATATACAAATAGTATCAAGGGAACCTTACCCCCAAAAGCTGCAAGCTATTTTAAAGTTACGACCCCTAAACGGGAAAGGGGACCCCTGAACACCCTGCAATTTCAGCCCAACTCGCTGCTAAACTTTAACCCAAATTTTTTGCTAAAAAATTGCAAACCGGCAAACGAAATCCTCCCAAGCTTGATCAAAGGGACAGGGGGTTTTCAAAAGGGGACCCCAAAAACCCGGACCTACAGAAGCTCCTTTAAATTTTATACACCATTGGGAAAACCATAAATTTTCCTCTCTCCTATTTTTAGAGCAGAGAAGGCATTCGATAGGGTCAACTGGTCTTTCGCCTTCAGAGTCTTAGAAAAATTTGGGTTTGAAGGACCTATTCTCCAGGCCATCCAATCACTCTATACCGCCCCTATTTGCTGGGTCCTTTTAATAATTTATTGTCCAAACCTTTCCAAATTCTAACGGAAACCCGGGCCAAGGGTTTTCCCTTTTTCCCCCGCTACTTTTTGATTTCCCATAAAACCCCCTTGCAGAGTCCATTCGCTAAACCTTCTACTCGGTACAAAATAACAAATCCCACGTGATTCTCTCTTGCAGGACATTATCCTCGATGCCCAATCCATCCCTTCTCTACCCTCCTAATCGAAAAATTAAAAAAATTCAGTGAACTTTTTTTTACTTTGAATTAATTCCCCCAAAATCACTAGTTATGGATTTTTTTCCTTAGCCCAATGACCCACTCATTAAAATCCCCCCTTTCCCATCCAATGGCAAACTAAATCGCTTCCTACTTAGGATCCAACTTACAGGACAAACTGGTCTTGCAAAACCAAACTTTTACCCCTTTTTCACGACCCACAAAAGAATTAATGAAAACTCAAAATAGACAAATCTTGGTGGGAAAAATTTGTCCTTTCAAAAAATTACCCCCAAAAAACCCATATTTCCTAAGAACCTCCATACCCCTTTTAATCGTTTTCTCCTTGTTCCAATCACAAATGTACAAATTCATCTGGAAATCTCATCGTCCCCGGGTAAAGTCCACCATTATGCATAAATGTGAGCGACATGGAGGCTTGGGACTTCCGTCATTAAAAGCATACCACATTGCGATTGTAATCGACCAACTGCAACATTGGTGGGCTCCAACTGAAGACAAATTGTGGGCTACCATGGAAGCAGGTATTTTGAACACTTCCTCCTTGAGGGCTTGGCTACTTAACCCTTCTGCTTCCAAACTACTTACATCCTCCCACTCCATGCCGATTTACTTCCAAAATATTGGTCAGGTGAACCCCGGCTGCCTTCCCAACAATTGCCCCTAGGAAATTCAGGGCCCCATCCAAACAGTATCTTTTTGTCTTCCCCCTATATCCCTTACCCAATGGGGAAAAAAAAAAAGGGATAAAACCCAAATCAAAACTTATACACAAAAGACACCTTTCAAACTTTTTCCTCCTTCAATCCGTTACAATTGAAGGATAGGACCTCTTCCCCAATATAATTTTAAACGCCCATTCCCAAAAAAGACGCATCCCCCCGACCACCAAGTTCTCAACCCAAATTTTTTCCTTGCTAAAAGGGAAATCCCTAAATCCCAAAAAGGGGTTTCCGATTATTACAACCTTTTGACCAACAACTATAATTTGTCAAAACAATGATATTCTCAAGTGGGGAGAGAATTGGGAGGTCATTTACCGTCCCCCATGGTTAGCTCTCCTTTGGGCCCATTTAAAACCTCAGCCTGGGTAGCTTCAAAAAAGTATCAGAAACTTTTAAAAGAAGGGATTACACCCCCCCTTGCTTTTCCTTTTTTTACCCTCCGCTCCCCACTCTGCTGGCGAGGGGTTTCGGTGCCAGGATCGTTTCTCAAAATTTTTTTTCTTGCCCCCTTTCAAAAAAAATTTTGGAAAAGGACATTGAAATGCCTCAAAATTTGCACAAATACAACCCCGAAACCCCAGAATTTCCTTGTTCCTGATCGACATTCATACAATTCCGCTTTTAAACCGAACATGGGATGTCACATATCCATGCTGCCAACTAGTTTGCCCGGAAATGGAAGTCACCTAGTGCCCATCCATCTCAGATGTCTCGGACATGTATCCACGAATTTTTCATATGAAAAAAATTTAGCTTTTTGGAACGGGAAAAACCTTCAAATTTTTTAACCCCTTTGGGAACCATGGATGGACGCAATCAGTCTCTTTTATCCTAAACAACAGGGCAATAGAAATTGGGGTACACCCCGGGGGCCAAACTCCCTTCCCCCCCGTTCCCCCCCCCCATCACCTCTTCCCTCCCCCTCCCTCCTTCCCTTCCAGTGTTTTTTTGTTTCGTTTAAAGCCTTTGATACTTAAAAAGGGTCCAATGCCCTTTATAGCAAAAGGTATGTCTAACGGTATGACAGTTTAAATCTCCTCAAATTGAAATTTTAAAAGGTTTGTTGGGTGTGGTGAATGTTTTTCCCTTCCTAAATACCCCCATAAAACACTTTTTGTATTTAACTTTAAATTTGCTTCCAGGGGTTCAAACGATTTCTAGAAAATCCTACACACTAAATTTGAGATATACATTTGTCGTTTTTTCTAACCTTGCTTATTATTACCCTTTCCCTCCCCTGTAAAGGTATCTAACTGTCTTACCATTGTTTAAGTTTAAACCATACGTACAATTGAATGGGGTTATTCCCCCAGCTTGTTTTTTATTGTTTTAGAAAAAAACCCAAAAAAAACTTATTTAAAAAAAAAAAAAAACATTAAAATTGTTTTAGTATAAAAATTAATAAAATGGAAATAAATCCCCCGAACCTCTGAGAAAAAATTTTCCTTTTTAAAAACATAAGGCTGTAAAACCATCTATTATATATGAACAGATGCTCGTAAACGATTAACCCCTGCCCAAATTTTAGGTTTTCCAGGGGGTTTTCCTTTTGCCTTGTGGAAACATTTGGGAGTTGGGGAAAAAAAAGGGAATTTCTTGGGTTTCCCGAAAAAAAATGAAAGTTTTGTACTTTTATTGATAAACCCTCTTTTAAAAAATGAAACCAAAAAAACTTTTTGAAAATTTTTTTTTTGATTTTTATTTAAAAGGGTTATTTGGGCAAATTTGTATAATTTTTAGGATCGACAAATTTTTAGGGATTCTTCATGGTAGTGGGTTAGTTCATAAAAGGAAATATACCCCCACCTTTGTCCGCAGGGCGAAATTTCCAAAAATTTCTGTTGTTTTTTTTGCGATTTTATCGCGATTTCTCTTCTTTTGTTAAAATTTTTCAATTTCCCCTTTGAAGGGTTTAATAGAGCGGAAAATCTTCAGCCAATTTAAATCATGGGGAAAATTTTCAAAAGGGGACCCTGTGGGTTGTAAAGGTTTAAAAGGGTTTGATTTTTGGGGTTTTTAAAAAATAAAATGATTCTCCCTTAGTTTCCTCACCCTGTATTATAGGTTTTTTTTTTATATCCAGAAATTTATTTAAAAAAACTCAATTAACGTTAATTTTTCAATAAAATGGTTAAGATCTAAAAACAATTCAAAGTTGTTCACCCCTTTTTATTAGTTGGGGAAAAAAAAATAGCCCTTTGACAAAAGGCCCCAAACTCTCTGGAGAAAAACTATGATTTGATAGAAATGAATATCCGTATTGTGTTTATTTCCACCTCCTTTTTTTCTCTATTTGGCCCGGGGAAAAGAAGTTTAGGGGAAAACAAACCCCTGGAGTACTTTTTGGGTGGGGTTTTTTCTTGCATCCTTTTTTTCAAAATGGGTTTCCCGGCCGCTTTTCCCTGTGGAACTTTTTTTTTTTTAATGGGGTTTTGGGGGAAAATTTGAGGGGTTCAAGGGGCTTTTTTTCTCCTGAGGAATAAAGCCCTGCCCTAAAAAAAGGGAAAAAACCCTTTGTTGGGAAAAAACCCCCATTTTTATTCCCAACCTATTTCTTGTGGAGATCATGAAAATTTTCTGTAAAAGAAAGGGAATTTACGTCTTTGTTCAAACTCTTTTTTTTCTTTTTTAATTTTTTTCAAATTTATTTTTTTATATATTGGGGCCCTTTGGGGGCCCGCTCAGCCCTAGAAAGAGCTGGAATCAATTTAGGGCGGAAAGGGCTATCAGGGATATTCCGTCCTATCGGATGAAATTGTTTATCTCCTAAAGTTTCCCTTTTTTTGCTTGGGGTTTGGGTTAAATTAAAATTTGTGTAAGTGAAATCCTTTTTTTAACCCTGTTCAGGTTTTTTATCTACCACATTTTTATGCTTATTTGATCAAGTCTAGAATTTAATCCCTTTCCCTGTTTCTGACATTTATCAAGTGACATTGACTGAAGGTTGAGATTTCGGAACCGTTCTGGGGAAAAGGTATCTTTTTTGTGAATCAGACCCCTTTTACGGGAATCTACTAGAACTTTTTATTTTCTATCTTTGCAACTAACTTGGGTTTTGCTCCTAATTTAATATAATAAAATTGCTATTTCATCGACACCCAGGGGGGTTTGTTTTTCTTTTCCCTTGATATTTAACCTGTGATTTACCAGATTATTACCAAATCTCCAACCCATGTCTTGAAGTTTCCCCCCCACCTTGAGCTCCAATAATAAAAATGTTTTATTCTATCGGGGCACCATCCCGGGGACATTTTTTTTTGTATGGTTATTAGGGGTTTTATTTTCCCCACTTTTGTCTTAAATTTAAAGGAAGGTTTTCTTGTTTTTGGAATTTTTTCCCCCTTTTATTAAATGAGCCCCACCAATGTTTTGGGGCCCTCCTCCATATTAGTTTTTGTACATATATTATCTTTTTTATCCCTTTGTAATTTCGTTTCTTGAGTAAATAGGGGCTCTATTTTGATTTTTCTTTTGTTCCCTTTATTTTAAATTTACTAAATTCTGGGGCTCTCGTTTTTTTTCTAAATTTTTATGATAACTTAAACCCTCATAAGTTAATGATCCACTAAGTTCCTCTTCCCCACTGTAAACTAATTAGGAAAGGGGAGCAGGGGAAAAATACTTTTTCCCTTTCATGAAAAAAAATCTCATCTTAGGGAAGAAGGGCAATGTCAACCCGCAAACCGAGGAATATGTCAATTGTGTATATAGTTTTAAAAAAACCTTTTCTAGGTTTGCTGATCTTCTGAGCATAAAGCTCGTTCTAAGTCATTATATAAGGCATTATAATAACAGTTCCCCTCCTCTGAAAATGTCACTTAGGGGTGAGTCCACTTGGACAAAAAGTCGTTCTTTGGGAAAGGTTTAAAAAGACTTTTCTTGCTGGTTGCGGTTTTTGAAATAGTCCGGGTTTTACTATTTTCCCCTTTTTGAATACTTAAAATTTGTATTATTTCCCAGCAGGACCTTGGACCCAAAGATAAAAAAAAAAAAACAAGGAACCCCAAAATAGTAAAAGCCGTATTGAATATTGACCCCCCTGTAATTTAATACGCTTTCCGGGTAGTTTGTGCAGGAGGCACAACACCATATCTAAATAGACAATGAGAAGTTGTAGATCAATTCTTTTCCACTCGGCTGCAAAGCTCCCGTAATCAGGCTTTTGGATTTGCCAACACCCTTTTACGCCCCCCTCTTATGGTCAGTTCTTTGGTTACTCCATGATAAGTGTAAATTGGGGAGACAACAAACATGCAAAAGTGAAGCCGGTTTTATATATCTCGACCCTGCTAGTGATAAGTTCGCTGTACCTGATAGAGTTGTGCGAGAGGCACAACACCCAATATCGCCAAGGAACAACGATGAGAGTTGTGAATCAATGATTCTATGCAGTTTCTAATGATTTGTAGCACCGACACACACGGCAGCCTAAGTCTCAGCCCGGCAGATACAATATATCTCCCATTAAATTCTTTAAGGGTTATTAGAGATGGGCGATTTCAAAAAATCATTCGGTCACTTCGCCCAATTTTCCGGGCAAAAATAAATTCGTCCGAATTTTCGGGACGGATCGCGTTAAAAAGCAGCTATTTTTAGGCTGCAAGACCTGCAGGGGGCTGTAGAACGTTGTGCCCTCTTAAATATGAGGGGGCTTGGTTTAGTCTTTTAAATGTTGGTTTTAGTATGACACCGATGACTGCCGCTGCTCTTAGAATCGCTTACTATAAAATTCCCTGGGCACTTAAGAGGGCAAAATGACCAAAAAACTCAGCGGAATGTAGCCTGATAAGTCATGCAGCGAAGCTGGAAAAAAACATGTGAGAGTCAGGTGGCAACATTTGTGACGGCGGTGTGGAGACGGTCGACAGCGGCAGCACAGCGCATGAGGTCAGGCGTGGCTACAATGGACACATTTGGAGGTGGCAAAACAGGGAGGAGGACAGAAAGGCACAATGACTGAGAGCGGAGGTCACAGCGGCGCAGCATGAGGTCAGGCTAGTGGCACAATTGACATTATGGAGGGTGGCAAACAGGAGGAAGCCACAGAATGGCACTGATGACTGAGGCGGAGGTCACGGCGGCAGCAGCATGATGGTCGGCAGAGGCACATGACACTCTGGAGAGGTGGCCAACAAACAGGCGGAAGCCACAGAATGGTCACAATTGACTGAGAGCGGAGTCACGGCGGCAGCAGCATGAAGGTAGGCAGTGGCACAAAGAACATTGTGGAGGACACGGCAGCAGCCACAGCAGCAGCATGGAGGTCAGGGCGTGGAACAATGACATTCTGGAGGTGGCAAAACAGGAGGAAGCCACAGAATGGCACAAATGACAGAGTGGAGGTCACGGCTGCAGCAGTATGAGGTCAGGCTGGAGTGGCACAATGACATTCTGGAGGTTGGCAAAACAGGAGGAGCCACAGAATGGCACAATTACTTGAGTGCACGAGGTCACGTCGGCAGCAGCATGAGGTCAGGCAGTGGCACAATGACACAGTGTGGAGGGACACGGCTAGCAGCCACAGTCAGCAGCAGAGGTAAGAAAGTGGCACAATGAACATTATGGAGGTGGCAAAACAAGTATTAGGCCACAGAGTGGCACATCACACAGTGTAGAGGTCACAACAGCAGCTCAGTACGAGGTCAGGCAGTGGCACAATGACATTCTGGAGGGGCCACAAACACAGTATTAGGCCACAGTGGGCACAATGTCACAGTGTGGAGGCACGGCAGGATTAACAGCAGCAGCTGAGGTCAGGAGAGTTGGCACAATGACATTCTGGAGGTGGCAAAACAGGAGGAAGCCACAGTTGCATCAATGACTGGAGAAGAGGAGGTCACGGCGGCAAGCGAATGAGGCAGGAAGTGGCACAATGGACACAGTGTGGAGGACATGGCAGCAGGGCACAGCAGCCGAATGAGGTCAGACAGTGGGCACAATGACAAATTCTGGACGGTGGCAAAAAAAGTATGGCCACAGAAGTGGCACAATGACAGAGATTTGAGGTGGACGGCGGCAGGAGCAACCAGCATGAGGTCATAGAGGTGGGCACAATGACACAGTAGGTGGCGTGGAATGTCACCGGGCAACAGCAACAAGCATGCATGAGGTCATAGAGGGCCACAATGACAGAGTGTTGAGGTGGTGGCGAATACCAGTCCCTGGTAAAGATGTTGGTAGGCAGGATTGGAGAAAAACTGGCAGCAGGATGTGTAGTGTGCATCAGGCGGGTTTTGGCGGCCATCGAATAGTGGATGAGGCAGGTAGTTTGAACCCAGACTGACGCCTTACGGCATTGGGTGGTTGTGTGGAAATTCCTGCGATTCCCACACGCCTATTATATTGATCAAAGGTAGTCGTTCCACATTTCCCGTGGACAAGCGGGTTCTCCTTGGGTAACGATGGACCCCGCCGCACTGAACACCCGCTCTGGTGTCACACATACTGGCCCGGGCAGGACATGGCTTTCTCCTCTGCAACTCGGCAAGTTGCTGGCCCACATCCCTAGTTTGGCTGCTCTAGTAGTCCAGCGGATCTTCTAACTGAGGTGCAGAGTGCTGTCCAAAGTAGGCCAAACCTGTTGTTCAGGGGGACTTGCTCAGGTCCTGCTGCTGCTGGCGACTGCCCTCCTCACTAGGCGGGGTTTTTTGGGATAAAAGGAAGACTGCTCATTCAGTGACTCCAGAATTAGGTTACTACTGATGGAGGTGGTTCTGATCCTACCCCCCGCCCACCTTCCCCAGCAGCCCGCTAGCATAGTACAGTGAGCGCTGAGGAACCCCCAGTCAGACCTGTCAGAGGGGGACGTTGCGCACATAGGCAGCGGCCATTGATTACGGAGGATTTCCCTTTAGTATTTGAGTTTGCCTTCTCTCTCAAGAGCTGGATAAAAGGCTCCCATTTTGGACCCGGTAGCGAGGGTCCAATAGGGTGGAGAACCCAGAAGTCATCCCTCTGCCGGATGTGACTATTTAGGGCTGTCACTAGCCAGGAATATAAGACATCGTGCTGCGGGGCATTCTGACAAGTGACTCCGTGGGGTCCCTGCCTCCATTTCCACATGTATTTGCACGTGTGCTTGGGGGTGTCATCTGCCCTCATCCTTCCTTCATCTCCATCCACTCCTCAGCTGCTCTGCTTCCTCCATTTCAGTCCCACCGGGGGACTATGTGGCCACGAGGAATGTTAGTTCGCTCGTCTCCAGTCCCCTGCCCAGACAGATTTCAGATCTGTTCCGAGGACATGAAGCAGCTGGACGAATGAGTTATTATCCCGTGTCCTGGCGGACTGACAAATAACGTCGCACCTCCTCGAATGGGCCCTCAAAAACGGCAGTGTCACGCATGAGCTGCACTGGCTAGACAATCAAAGTTAACCACGGGGAGTACAGTAACCTCTGTCTGCCTGGATTCATCAAAACAATCGTTATTGGCCTTTCTTGTTCATACAATCGGTCAACATGTGCAGGCTGGAATTCAAGCGGGTGGAAACATCGCTTATAGAGTGTGTTGGGGGAGGCCGTTCTGCCGCTGCAATCGAGGAGGGTGTTCCTGGATATGTAACGAATGGATAAAGTGCTTGCACAGTTTCCTGGACATTTTCAGAGTGTTCTGAAGATCGGTGGAAGACTTCAGAAACCATTTCACAACCAGATTGAACACATGCACATGCAGGGCGCATGGACAATACCTCCTCGGGCAGCGCGGACACGCTGTGCCCTACACATGTGGTATGATGGAGCCGCAGTACTTGTGGTGCGATGAGATAGGTGGTGGTGGTGGAGGAGGAGGAGGACATTGGCGCAGGTGCTAGCAGTTTGACAACGTGGCGGAGAAAGCGGCCGTCTCCTGTCCAAGTTGTTGGTGTGCCTAGCTGGGCAGGAAGCAACATTCACCCAGTGGGCCGTTAAAGGGACATGTACTGGCCCTGACCCTTTGTTACACTACAGACATCCGCGCTGCCGTGCACCTTGAACAACGATAAGATCAAGGACTGACCTCCTTCTGTTCTACATTTTTTATGTAGGTGATGGTACTGCCTTTTTGGAAAAGAATTACGGCTTGGAAACTTCTTTTCAATATCGGCTCAAGCAATTAGTTCTCTGAATGGTGCAGAGTCCACCATTTGGAAATGGAAGGGACTGGCAGATACCAATGCAACTTGGACAGGTGCACGGTCAGCTGGCTGCACCTTAGGATGGTTGGACACCATTACATGTTGTCTCTTTGCAATCGCCTCGCTGATGAATGACTGCTGGCCGCCTTGAGTAGCGAGGAAGCAGGAGCATCTGGACAGGGAGATGATGTTAAAGGAGAAACAGCTCCCTTCTGCAGAGGTGGTGGGGCCTTATTGACTGGCTGCAAAATGCATTCGTGCCACTGGGCGCTTGCTGCTGCTGCTGCGGGCCACGGACAGGATGGACCAACCACATCTGAGCCACATTACTCCCAGGCCACCCGGATGGTGACGCTGCATGTGTTGACGTAGGGCCGTGGTGCCAACGTTAGCTCCTGCCACGCTCACATTCTAGCCACCACAGATTCTACATTATAACCATTATTCGCTCCTCCGGTGTCTTAGCAAAGAACTGCACACCGCGAACCAGAGTTATAGGATTTTACCGCCAACGCTCCGCACTGCGTGACTCCTGCCGCCGCTGCCTCGCTGAGACCCCTGTGCTCGCTACTTTCTTGGACCTGCCGAAGCGGGTTTTTACCCCCTGTGGCCGCTTGGCTCCCGGACCTCAACACTGTGCTATCCTGGATTATGGCCACACGGCCACTTGCTGGCTGCGCTGCTGCTGACGCGCAAGCTGAACGCATTCTTCTCCTGGAGTTGAAGCCCTTGCCTCACCCGGCTCCCATAGTGCCGGTCGGCGTGACATCTCTTATTTGTGTTTCATCGAGTTCACTGCTGTGCTCATACGGTCGTTGGTATGCCGTAGGGCTGACCTTCTCACACAATGACCTCCATGACACTCTTCACAACATCTTATACTTTAGCGCCTACTGCATGAAGCAGGGGATATTGGCCACCTCATTTCTTCACTGCCAAGTAGCTGCCGACTGCCCTCCTCATATTGTTCATCATAGAGATATGTGGGTCGCATGAGGCCGACACTAGAAGTAGATACTCTGGCTGATGGAAACCGGGATGGGGACAGAGGCGGCTGAGGACAGTGAGGGCCGCTGACCCGCTCCCGGGCCATTGCCAACTAAGGGATGTGTCTGAGGTTCCACGACTCTTGGCTGGGTTGTCAGATGTCATTGGAGGAGGAAGAGGATGACCTAGTTCTACCAATCAAGAACCCTTGTGTTGCTGATACACCATGGGCCGCTAGATGACAGCGGCAGTTGTGCTCACCGAGTGACCCTGCATGCGACGTCCCCTTGCTGTGCAGGACCTGGGCCTGTTCCAGGAATGTTTGTGCACGGCCACTGCAGGTGCAGAGCCTGCCACCTCTTCTGTATGACATTACGGTTTGTTCTAAAAAATAGTTCAGACAGCCTGTTTGATGATGATATCTGTAAATGATAAAATATACACCCTGTTTTTGGACTCCAAATGAACCCAGTAGTAACTAGCTAGGGGTAACACTTTGGATATAAAATTGCGCTCCACCATAATGGCCAGGAAAATTTACTTGTATGTGTCGTTTAAAATACACTGTGTGTTTTACTAAATGTAAAAGCACAAAATGCTTATTTACTTCGGGACTGAATTAGGCTACAGGCTAAAATGTTTATATTTTGTCGTTGAAAAAGCGGTTTATTTATGTCTGCACTCCAGCAAAACAACGCTTAATTAACCCCAGGGATTGTAATATTGCGCCAAAGAATTGAGCGCACTCAAACTAGTAGCGTTGTAGGTGTTACAAATAGCGTGTTTTCTACGCCACACAAACAAGAGATACAGTTGTAATTACTTTGCTTGTGAATTAGGCTACAGTAAAAAATGTATACTATTTTGGTGTGTTGAAAAAGACGGTTCTTGGGGTCAGCACACCAGCAAAACAACGCTTAATTACCCTGGATGTAATTGCGCCAAAGATTGAGCCGCACATACTAGTAGCTTTGTAGCATGTTACAATGTGTGTTGTCTTACGGCCACACAACCAAGAGATTACAGTGTAATTAAACCTTTGCTTCGTGAATTAGGCTACAGGAAAATGATATTATTATTTTGGCGTTGAAAAAGACGTTTATTTTTTGTCAGCACACCAGCAAAGAAAACGCTTAATTAACCCTGTTCTATATTGAGCCAAAGAATTGAGCGCACAAACTAGTAGCTTCTGTGCGTGTTACAATTGAGTGTTTTTTACGCCACACAACAAGAGATACAGTTGTCAATTAACCCTTTGCTTGTGAATTAGGCTTACAGAAAAATGTATATATTTTGGTGTTGAAAACGACGTTTTCTTGGGGTCAAGCACACCAAGCAAACAGCTTAATTAAACCCCAGGATGTAATTTGCGCCAAAAGAATTGAGCGACAAACTAGTAGCTTGGTAGGCGTGTTACCAATTGCGTGTTTTATACGCCACACAACAAGAGTTACAGTGTGTAATTAACTTTGCTTGTGAATTAGGCTACAGGAAAAATTTTATATATTTTGGCGTTGAAAAAGGACGGTATATTTTTGGTCCGCACACAGCAATACAATCGCTTAATTAACCCCTGGATGTAAATTGCCCCACAAGAATTGAGCCGCACTAACTAGTAGCTTTGTAGCGTGTTACTATTGCGTGTTTTCTAGCCACACAACAGAGATCAGTTGTAATTAACCTTTGCTTGTGTATTAGGCTGCTGGAAAAATGTATATATTTTGGCGTGAAAAAAGACGGTTTATTTTTGTCAGACACCAGCAAACAAACACTTAATTAAACATGGATGTAAATTGCGCAATAGAAGTTGGAGGCAGCCAAAAATGAAGTGGGTATTTGTTTGTAAAAACGCATGGTTTCTTTAACATGATTTCAACACAGGAACGGGATTAGATATAATTCAATTGGATTTGATTGGATATGCAGGCTGCAGTGGACGCACACTGGATTTCAGATCAATACCCCAAAAAAATGAGAATTAGAACATTAGGACAACAGTCTATGAGACAAGCTGAGACACCCCACAGAATGCGACTATATAAAAATCAATTCTTCAGGTCAGAGCTATCAAGCAGCGGGCAGCTCCTTCCCTTATCAGTTACAGTACGAGCGGTATGAGCTACCAGCGTCGCGCCCGGGACTTTATTAGTTGCGGTGAAGTCACAGATCCCGCCGGTCCCTGATTGGCTACACCTTTGCACGTCATCAGGAAATCCCCCTTCTTCCCCCCAGAGTGTTTGCCCCATTAGCCCCATGTGCTCGAGCTTTTTTATCAATCAAAAAGCCCTTCATTCACCCGAAGACCCCAAAGTTCACTTCTTTCCAAACCCAAGTTTTCCTAAAATTAAAACGAATTCCATTTCGTTAAAAATAATTCCCCCCATCTTATTTTTATCCTTTTGCCTATAACCTTTTCACTACGGCGCCGTCATTTTTTTTTTTATATGTATTTTTAATGTCGGAGATATTTTGATATCTCCGGGGGATGAGATTTAGGCTCCCGGTGTGTGGGGTGCTACGAATCATAGAAACTGCAAAAAGAACATGACACAATCTCATCGTTTTTCCCTTTTGGGTAGGGGTGTTGTCCCTCTCGCACAACCTATCAGGTACAGAAAAACTTATCATAGGCAGGGTCGAGATAAAAACCGGTTAAATTTGCATGTTTGTTGTCTCCCATATTTACACTTATCACTGGAGTAACCAAAGATACTGATCCATAAGAGGTGTGGACGATAAAAGAGTGTTGAAAACCCAAAACCTGTTTTCGGGGCTTGCTGCGCGAGGGAACCAATTGATCTAAAAATCTCATCATTGTCTTTTGGGAAATAGGGGGTTTGTGCCTCCTGCACAACCGCCCGGGTACAGCGTATTAATTACGGGGTTTGGTCAATATTCAATCCCGGGCTTCATATTGGTTTCCCTTGTTTTTTTTTTTTATCTTTGGTCCAAGTGTCCCTGCGTGGAAAAAAATACAATTTGAAGTATTCAGAAGGAAAAAAGTAGTAACACCAGACTATTCAAAAATGAACCAACAAGGAAAGTCTTTTTAAGCAGTTTTTCGACGAAAGGCTTTGAGATCCAAGTGGATCAACTCTAAGGTGACATTTTCAGAGGGGAAATGTTTTTATGAATCCCTTATTTAAGTTTTAGAACAGTTTTATGCTCGAAGTCAGCATAAACCAAATATAATGTTTTTAAATCTATATACACAATTGAGCTTTATTCCTCGGGTTTGCGGGTTACATTCCCCCCTACGTTCCAAACGATGGAATTTTGTTCATAAATGGAATAATGTATTGCCCCCTGCTCCCTTACACAAATTTAGTTTACTAGTGGGTAAGGAAAAATTTAGGGGGACATTTAAAAAACTAATGAGTTGAAGTTATCATAAAATTTAAAAAAATTGAGAGCCACAGGTTTTTTTGTAAATTAATAATAAGGACAATTGAAGTTAAAAATTTTGAGCCCAACCTATTTATGTAAAAAGCAAAATTACAAAGGGAAAAAAAAGATAATATATGTACAAAAAAAAATATGGAGGGGGCCCAAAACATCTGTGGGACATTTTTAATAATAGGGGGAAAAAAACCCAAAAATCAAAAAGACTTTCCTTTTAAATTCTAATACAAAAGTGGAAACTAAAAACCCCATTAACCAACAAAAAGAAAATGCCCCGGGTTGGGTGCCTGATAAAATTTAAAACACTTAGTTTATTGGAGTTAAGGTGGGGGGAAACTTCGATGCTAGGGTTGGAGATTTGGTCAATAAAAAGTTCTCACATGGTTAAATATCAAGAAAAAGAAAAACAGACCCCGGGGGATGACGATGAGATAGAAATTGATTATTTTTGTTAGGGAAAAACCAGTTAGTTGCAACGATAGAAAATAAAGTTCTACAAAATTTCCCTGAAAAAGGGGGGAGATTCCAGAAAACCCTTCTTAGAAGGGTTTCCCTGTAATCTCGACCTTCAGTCAATGTCACTTGAAAAATGTCAGAATACGAGGGGAAAAGGTTTAAGTTTTCATGGGCCTTGTCAACTAAGCACTAAAGATGTGGTGAAATGCCCTAAACCCGTTATACAATGGATTTCACGTTACCGAATTTAAGAACTCACACAAGCACAAAGGAACATTTCAGGAGATAAAAACTCATCCGATAGAGAGTATATCCCTGATAGCCTCCCCCAATGTTTCCCAGCTCATCTTGGCTGTGCTGGCCCAAAGGCCCAATATAAAAAGAAAAATTTTTAAAAAAAAATTAAAAAAAAAAAAAGGATAACAAAAGACGTGAACCCCCTTTCTATACAGAGAAATTTTACATGATTCACACAAAAAAGGTTGGTATACAAATGAGGTTTTTTCCAAAAATGGTTTTCCCCTTTTTTAGGAGCGGGAAATTTTCCCTCGGTAAAAAAAGTCCTTGAATCCCTCGAATGCCCCAAAACCCCATTAAAAAAAAAAATTTCCAAGGGGGAAAAAAGGGGATGAATTTTGGGGGGGGGGGGGGGGGGGGGGGAAAAAAGGGAAAGTTAAAAAACCGGGAGTACTCCAGAGTTGATTTAATGCTTCTGTACAGGGCCCAAAATAAAACAAAAGGTGGAAAAAACACAATACGGTATATTCAATCTATCGATCTAGTTTTCTCCGCAGGATTAGCCTGTGTCAAAAGGGTTATATTTTTGCCCAATAATAAAAGGGTAACAATTTTGAATTTTTTTAGATCAAAACCATCTTATTCAAAATTAACTTTTAATGAGATTTTTAAAAAAATTTTCTGGATAAAAGAAAAACTTTTACGGGGGTAGGAAAAAAGGGGAATCCTTTATGTTTTTAAAACCAAAATTAATTTTATCCTTTACAAGACAGGTCACCTTTTGAAAACTTTCATGATTTTAATGGCTGAAGAGTTCCGCTTATTCAACCTTCAAAGGGGGAAAATTGAAATATAACAAAAAAAGAGAAATCTGCGATAGAATCGCTAAAAAACAACAGTAATTTGGTAATTCCCCCTGCGGACAAAGGTGGGGGTATAGCCCTTATGAACTATAGCACTACCATGAAGAACCCTAAAAATTTTGTCAGATCCTAATATTATATTTGCCCAAAAAACCCTTTATAGAGCACAAAAAAAATCTAAAAGGTTATTGGATTCATTTAAAGAGGGAGTTATCAATAAAAATACAAAAGCTTTCATTTATATTCAGAAGCCAAGTATTCCTTTTTTTTACCATCTCCCAAAGCTCCACAAGGCAAAAGAAACCCCCCGGAAGACCCATAAAGAGGGGTTAAATGTTTACAAGCAATCGTCTCACTATATAATAGATGGGTACAGCCTTACTCTTAAAAAGAAAAGTTTCTCAGGATTCGGGTGATCTTTTTTCCCTTTTATTAAAATTTAATACTAAAACACTTATTTTTTTTAACGCTTGATGTAGCGTCATTTTATACTAATATTTCCCCGATTTGGGGATACGCTGCATCCTAATTTTTAGAATTAATTTGTCTAGTTGACTATTTAGACGGTTTCTATTGACCGTTCAGGTTTTTTCTTGAAAATAACTTCTTCAAAATATGGGGGAAATTTTTTATTGGCAACAAAACGGAACGGCGGGGGTGGGACCAAAATGGTCCAGTTTTTGCCAACCCTTCTGAGTCAGTTTGAAAAGGGAGTCATTTTTTCCGCATATAGTTTCATAATATTTTTGTTAAAAAAGAAAATCGACGACCTTTTTTAATCTGGGAGGGCCCGTAGAAAGATTGAAAATTTTTAAAAACTTGAATAATATTTTGGGGTCTTTCCTTTTTGGCCCACATTAATCAAGATTTTAATAAATTTTTAGACCCAAATCAAAGGGGGTGGGGGTTTTGTCACAAGACTTTTTTTTAAAGGGCCCTTTATATAAATGCTTTATAGACTTTAAAAGTGCTCATCACGCCCTTGGGGTTAAGAGTATACCTTATTTTCAGTGAGGAGAATGCGTAAGAACTGTTCTGATACTTAAAAATAAACAAAGCCCAAAATCTTGAAGAATGGGTTTCAACAAAAAAATTTCCGGGTTTGGGTGATAAAAGATGCAATTAAGAACTAAATGCATTAACTCAAAAAGAATGTCTGGGGTTAAGCCCCAAGGGTCCCAAAATCAAGGTTCTTTTAAATGCCCCCTTATCACTAAATACAATAAGTCATAAAAAAATAAAAAAAATTGTTATGCAAGCATGGGCCTTTTAAAACGCTCCATATCGAAGCTCTTTATTCCTGACAAAACCAATGTTATTTTCAGGGGGCCCAAAACTCAAAACCTGATTGCACCAGTAAAAAAAAAGTCCCCTTATGAAACAAATGATTGGATAGTTCCACGATAGAAAGAATGGCGTTCTTCTTGTGGACAGTTTGGATGTTTTTGTTGCCCCAGATTTAAAACCTCAAGCTTTTACTTAAATAACGAAGGAAACATTTTTCATCAAAAAAAAACCTTTGAACTTAAAGTTCCTTTGTATATACCCCATTCATTGTTGTTTTCGGACTGCAATACATTTTGGTAGAACAAATGTTCCCTTTCCATTAACTGAAAGGGCTCGTGTAGTACAAAGAAGAAGGGAAAGAGACAGGGTGTCTGCGTCATTTACATGAGGTTCATGATGGAGATTTTTTTCTAAATTTCATTTTACCAATAGAAAAATCCCCGAATCGTGTCAGAAAAGGTTCCAAACCCTTTCAGCGCAAAGAAATCTTCTGGAGTTTAAGATGGAAAAAGATACATCCAGGGGTTTATGAGGTAACAGAAACCGTAAATTTTATAAGGTGGTATACAGCAAAGGTTTTTATTTTACTCGGGATATTTTTTTATCTTTTTAAAAATATTTTTTTTCTGTTTTTAATGTTCTTTAAATAATTTGATTATTGCTAATTTTTTGGTTTTTTTATATTTGTCTTTTAGGTATCACTATGGATTAAAAAGATTTTGTGAGAATGCATCTGTAGTTCGGTGTAGTTCCCATACCCCCCTGTTTAATTTGTGTGTCTCCATTAACCCAAACAAGACAAATCTTGGAGAAAAGGTTTTTGTATTTAGAGCCAGTTTTTTTATGGCAACTCCCCGGGAAAACATATTGTAATGCGAAACGCAAATAGGTGGTTTATACAGGCCATTTGTTAAATGTTTGATATGGCATGTCCTATGTGGTCCACATTTTATTTTTTATAATAAAGTTTTTTTTAAATTGAAAAAATTTTAAACCTCCTTTTTTTCCCTTACAGCACTTTGGGGCCCGAAAGATTTTTTTCCCCTTTCCTTTTTTTTTATTTTTTGGCTTTATTTTGACCCGATTCAAGGGATCTGGGGTGAAGGGGTTACACAGCGCCGTCTGAAAATTTTTTGGATGACTACCTCATCATTTTCCATTGACGATATTGAGTGTTGTGCCTTCTGCACAAACCTGAAAGGTAAGTGCAATTGCCTGTTATCCATGTTTTCCCATAAAACCCTTTCATATCGTGCCCGCATTTTTCTTTTTTTATTATTATACTATATTTATATATTATATTACACATATATATATATTAAAAAAAATAATATACAATATAACACATTCAAAATTTTAAAAATATATTACATATATATACAATATATATACATATTATCATATTAAAATATACATATAATTAAACATATAAAACCCCCACCCCCCCTTTTTAGGGAAACCCTGTAGTAAGGGTTGGACCCCCTTTTGCTTCTGAACTGCCTCAATTTTTCGTGGGATAGATTTCCCCCAAAATGTTTCAACATGTATTGGGACCAAGGGGCCCAAAGAGTGCCCAAAAAAAAAATTTTCCCCCCACCCTGACACCCCCACCACCACCGAAAACCCTTGATCAACAGGATGGTCCATGTTTATGTTTTGAGCCAAATTCGACCCTACCTCCAATGTCGCGCAGAAAATCGAAACTCTCGACCAGGAACGTTTTTTAAATCTTTTACTGTCCAATTTCGATGAGCTTGGGGAAATTGGAGCCTCATTTCCTGTTCTTAGCTGAAAGGAGTGGGGACCGGTGTGGTCTTTCTGTGCGTAGCCCATCTGCCTCAAAGTTCGCCGAATTTCTTCAGGTGCTCTTCTGCCTACTTGGTTGTAAAAAGGTGGGATTTTGGGCACTTTTGCCTTTTTTTCAGCTCAAAAAGTCTGCCCCCTTTTTCTTTTTACCTCTGGCATCAACAAGGCATTTTCCCCCCAAGGACTGCGCCATGGATTTTTTTCTTTTTGGCCATTCTCTGTAAACCCCAGAGATGGTTGTGCGTGAAAATCCAGGAGATCAGCAGTTTCTGAAAAACTCGCCAGCCCCTTTTGGCACCAAAAACCCTGCCCCGTTCAAAAAACATCAAAACATTTTCTTCCCCCCTACTGATGTCGGGTTTTAACTGCAGGGATTGTCTTGACCTTTCACATGCCTAAATGCACTGGTTGCCCCCATGTGATTGGCTGTTAGAAATTAAGGTTAAGAGCAGTTGGGGAAAGGTGTACCAATAAAAGTGGCCCGGGGAGTTATAATACATATATACATTATACATTTATATATAAATATATAATATATATAATACATATATTACATATTATATTTATATATATATATTATATACATATATTATATATATACATATTATTATATTATACATATAAAACATTAAATCATAATTTATATATACATATATATAACTTATATTAAAAAAAATATAAAATTTTATATATATATAAAATTTTATAATATATACAATATATAATTTTTATATAAATATACATACAATAACATACAACACTATATATAATACCTACTACACATATAAAATAACATAAAATTTATTATACAATATATATATTATATATTACATACACATATTTACATTAATATAATATTTCAACACAAACTAACATTTATATCTACACATTTATATATATATACATACACATATTAATATAATACATAACTTTTAACTATATTCATATTTTATGTATATTTATACATACACAAAAACAATAAAACTTTTTAAAATTATACTTTTAACTGTATATATACTATACTGTTATTTTTTTATAATTATATATACAACCTGTATATACATAATATATAAAAGAAAAGAAAAAAGCCCAGCATCCATTAAAAGTTTTGGGAGTAGGGGAAAAATTTGCGGAAATATAACGCATTAAATATGCTATTTAAAAAATTGTATATTTAAATGAAAATTTTTTAAAAACAAAAAATAAATTTAATGTGCATATTGGTAAACCCCTTTAAGGGGTAAAACCCACCAAATAGGGGAGGCAGGGTTAATGGAACAAATTCAATGGAGAAAAAAATTGTTTGGGTTAACCCGGATGGACGGCTTGTATGTCTATGCCACATGACCTGTCATGGTTGCCCTGCAAGCGTTTTTGGAAAAATATAGCCTGTATGATTCAAATATTAACGGATTTCTCATTATGGCTGTTGAGTTCCTTTTAAAACATAATTTTTTCTCCTTCAATAGGGAATTCTTTTTGCAGCTGAGAGGAGCGTCGATGGGGGCAAAATTTTCTCCCTCTTTGGCTAATATTTATATGGCCATGTGGGAGCAACAGTTTTTATTCTCTATTCTATTTGGCACATATGTTTGATGGATTCTTTGGAAGGTACACATGGGGTTAACATTACCCTCCGGACTGCAGGTGACGTCATGCCATGTCCGGTTTCCTATAAAAGGTCCTTGAACATACTTGTTAACCAGACCATGAGTAAGATATTGTTATATCGAAACGCGTCGGTCTAAAAGGACCTAGGCATGACTTAGTGCCGTCCCGTATTTGGTGGTTGTGACCCTTAATGGATGTATCTACCATATATGCAGCATGTAAGTTTATTTTTGTTTTAATAATTCTCTATTAAAGCTATACAATTTTTAACTAGCACTATTCTACATGCTGTTATATACCGCTATTTAGCCGCTACTCCACAATACTATATATGGATGCTGGACTTTCTCTATTTCTTCTATTTGCATTGTGCCGGTGTAGTTCCCGGTTTCTCCGTGCATCCGCACACCTGTGTAATCTAAAATTTTCACAGGGTGAAGCTGAATCCTCAAGGACTGGTGCTCCATATATATATATACACACATATATATACATATACATACATATATACATATATAAAATATTTACAGTATATAATATATATATACACACATATACATACACACATATATATTTATTTTAATATATATACACACACACACATTATATATATAATATATATATATATTTCACACATATATATATTAATATACACACACACAATATATATACACACACACACACACATATATACACACACACATACATATATATATACACACACACACACACACACAGATACACACACACACATATATATACACACACACACCCTATATAACACACACACCAAAATATATTTTATATACAAAACACATATATACACACACATATATATATACACACACACACACACATATATATATATATATATATATATACACACATATATATATATACACACAATATATATGTATATACACATATATACATATATATGTATATACACACACATACATATATATGTATATACACACACATACATATAAATATGTATATACACACATATACACATGTGTATATATACACATATATATATGTACACACATATATATGTATATAAATGTATATACACATATATATACACACATGTATATAAATGTATATACACATATATATATACACACACATATATATATTATTATTCCCTTCGGGCAATACCGAAGATTAAGGAAAAACTGTACTGAGGAAGAGACTTTTAATGCACAAGCTGAAATTTTAACAAATAAGTTCAAACAAAGGAAATATCCCGGGGAATTATTGAAAGGCGCTCGAAAAAAAGCTGCTATTCTTACACAGGAAGAATATTTAAAATCGGATAAAAAAACTAAAAATGATAAGGATTTCAATTTATGTCTTGTAACTACTCAAAATAGTCAGTACAAAGAGATCCAAAATATTGTACATAAACATTGGAATATCTTGCTTCGAGACCCATGTCTTAAGGATGTCATTCCTACACGTCCCCAATTTATATATAGAAAATCTAAAACTTTAAAAAATATATTGGCCCCGTCAAGACTTAAACAACATGGCGAGGGAAACAATAGAAAAAGTAAGGGGAATAACCCTACCGTGAAAGGTTCTACTCCCTGTGGTGACCCTAGATGTAAATGTTGCAAACAATTAGTAATTGGCAACACTTTCACTTCTTCATCGACAAAAGAGGTCTTTAAAATGAAGGAAAATTTAACATGTAATAGTGACTATGTGGTGTATTTGATTACGTGCTGTTGTAACATGCAGTATGTGGGTAAGACCTCCACAAAACTCTCCCTCAGATTGAATAATCACAGGTACGCTATTAAACAAGGTAAACTCCTTTATAGCCTACCCCGCCACTTTTTAGAGGTTCACAATACAAGAGATTCCACTTTCCTTATACAACCTATAGATCGCATCCCTGTGGACTGTACTGACAGAGCCAAAATGTTGAGTAAGAAGGAGGTATACTGGATGTACAAATTAAATACATTAAAACCCCATGGACTAAATGAAATACAGGATGCCATTGTTTGAATTTGTTTTTATCTTATTCAGATAAACATTCTTTTGTTATTATAAATATACATAGTATGAAATAACCGTTTTTAAATAAAATAAAAAAAATATATATATATTTTATATCATTTATTTTTTATTTTTTGTTTTATTCATTCATTTTTATTTTTATATTTTATTTTTAATATTAAAGTTTTTGAAAAATTTTTAGAAATATATTTATTGTATATAAGTTCTTATATTAGCATAACGCTTTTTTTATAATGAGTTCTAATAGAAAATGTTATACATATATTTTATATTAATGTATTAGTAATTCTGTATATGTTTGTGAAACATGAGTGATTTTTATGAATGAACTCCACCTGTTTACTATGCAGCCTCGTTCTGTATAAATTGTTGCCACCTTGTATCTTCTTTTGCATATCTGAAGAAGCGGGCTGTGACCCGTGAAACGCGTTATGTGCTATTCTACAATTAAATATATCCTAGTTTAAATTCTGCCCTTCTAAGCTTGATTTTTATAGCGCTCTGGACCCATTAGAAGTTCCCCTATTATAGTCGACCAAGCAAACTCTTTTTTAAGGTTTGCAAAGCACTGTAATGTTGCATATATATATATATATATATATGTATATACACACACATATATATACACATATATATATGTATATACACACATATATATATATATATGTATATACACATATATATATATATATATGTATATACACATATATATATATGTATATACACATATATATACACATATATATATGTATATACACATATATATACACATATATATATGTATATACACATATATATACACATATATATATGTATATACACATATATACACATATATATATGTATATACACATTATATACACATATATATATATATGTATATACACATATATATATATGTATATACACATATATATATATATGTATATACACACATATATATATATGTATATACACACATATATATATATGTATATACACATATATATATATATGTATATACACATATATATATATATGTATATACACATATATATATATATATGTATATACACATATATATATATATGTATATACACATATATATACACATACGTATATACACATATATATACACATACGTACGTACGTACACATATATATACACATACGTATATACACATATATATACACATACACATATATACATATATATATATATGTATATACACATATATATATACACATATATATATATATGTATATACACACATATATATACACATATATATATGTATATACACACATATATATACACATATATATATGTATATACACATATATATGTGTATATACACAAAACACATATGTATATGTATATACACATATATATATTATATACACATATAATACACATTATATATATGTATATACAATATATATATAAAATATATATATATTATATACACACAATACACACAATTATATATACACCATATATATATAAAACACACACACATATATAGATATATATATATATAAAACTAAAATGTATATACACATTATTATACACACATTGTGTAAATATATATATAATATAATATAACACATATATATACACACATATATATATAATATATATATATATATATATATATACACATATGTATATACACACATATACATATATATACACATATATATGCATATATTCATATACATATATATACACACATATATGCATATATTCATATACATATATATACACACATATATGCATATATTCATATACATATAATCATATACATATATATACACATATAGTTTCATAGTTTGTAAGGCTAAAAAAAGACAAGTCGTCCATCTAGTTCAGCCTGTTGTGCTAAGGTGTTGATCCAGAGGAAGGCAAAAACCCCCAATGAGGTAGAAGCCAATTGTCCTCATTTTAGGGAAAAAATTCCTTCCTGACTCCAATCTGGCAATCGGAAAAATCCCTGGATCAACGACCCCTCTCCAGAATCCTAGACACTATAACTTGTTATATTATTACGTTCCAGAAATGCATCCAAACCCTTTTTGAACTCTGTTATTGAATTCACCATGACCAGTCCCTCTGGCAGAGAATTCCATAGTCTCACTGCTCTTACAGTAAAGAATCCCTTTCTATGTTTATGTAGAAACTTTCGTTCCTCAAGACGTAAAGGATGCCCCCTTGTTCTAGATACAGCCCTGTGTATAAATAAATCTTGGGAGAGATCTCTATATTGACCTTTGATGTATTTAAACATATTTATTATGTCCCCCCGAAGCCTTCTTTTCTCTAAACTAAATAACCCTAATCTTGCCAATCTTTCTGTGTACTGTAGTCCACCCAGTCCTTTTATTATTTTTGTTGCCGCCTTTGTACCTGTTCAAGCTCTACAATGTCTTTCCTGTGCACTGGTGCCCAAAACTGTACACAATATTCCATGTGTGGTCTAACCAGTGACTTGTATAATGGGAGAATAATGTTCTCATCATGTGCATCTATGCCCCTTTAATGCACCCCATGATCCTATTTGCTTTGGCTGCTGCTGCCTGACACTGGCTGCTACAATTAAGTTACTGTCCACCAGGATTCCCAAGTCCTTCTCCATGTCACTTTTACCCAGTGTTTTTCCATTTAACATGTAATCATGTAATGGATTTCTCTTCCCCATGTGCATAACCTTGCATTTATCAGTGTTAAACCTCATCTGCCATTTCCCTGCCCAGGCCTCCAACTTATCCAGATCCCTTTGTAATAACATATTATCCTCTATTGTGTTGATTACTTTACAGAGCTTAGTATCGTCTGCAAAGATCGATATTCTACTGTGTATTCCCTGTGTAAGATCATTAATGAAAATGTTAAAGAGGATAGGGCCCAATACTGACCCTTGTGGTACCCCACTAGTAACAGCGATCCAGTCTGAGTATGTACCGTTAATTACTACCCTTTGTTTTCTATCAGTGAGCCAGTTACTTACCCACTTGCACGCATTTTCCCCCAGTCCAAGCATTCTCATTTTATTTACCAACCTTTTATGTGGCACCGTATCAAATGCTTTAGAAAAATCTAGATATATGACATCCAGTGCCTCACCCCGATCCAGTCTAGCACTGACTTCCTCATAGAAGCTGATGAGATTAGTCTGACAGGACCGATCCTTCATGAACCCATGCTGGAACGGCGTTATACATTTATTTTCAGTGAGATACTCCAGGATAGCATCTCTGAGAAAACCTTCAAACATTTTACCTACAACAGAGGTTAAGCTTACTGGCCTATAGTTTCCTGGATCACTTTTTGACCCCTTTTTGAATACTGGCACCACATTTGCTATGCGCCAATCCTTTGGGACATACCCCGTTATTAGACAGTCCATGAATATTAAGAATAGGGGCCTATCTATACATATATTCATATACATATATACACATATACAAGCATATATTCATATACATATATACACATATACATGCATATATTCATATACATATATACACATAAATATATATACATTTAACTAATAACAGGAAGTGCATGGACGTTCCCAATGCCCAAACAAAGCGTGGCCTCAAGAAAACGAACAGCGCATGTCCAGAAATACGGACAAGTAACAACATATCCATAGTAATAGTCACTAGATACAGCGCATGTCCTATAGAGCAATACAGACAACGCGTCCATAGTAACTGTCACTAAACACAGAAACTATAGGAACTATCAATACAACAATGCTTCATCTTACAATTAAACCTACCATGTAGAAACGGAACAGCAAACTCATTAGTAAGAGAGGGTGAAAGCCATACAAAATCTCAATAAGAGAAAGGGATGACAACACCAAAACACTCACAGTGCAAACGGACCAAACTAAATGAACCGAATCGCTCAGAGTAGAAATCCCTCTATGGTAAGCTAATAGTGTTCTCCAACACATGATACATATATAAAACATGGTAAGTCAACAGTGTACTCCAACACTTTATTAAACATATGAGAAGCTCAGAAAAGATGGGCATGACAGAACACAATAAATAACCAGCTGAAGATAAATCTGTGGTTCAGCACCAGTGAGTAAGATCACCTCATCCGCCAACACATTTCAAGAAAATCTAAAAAAAAAAGGGAAAAAGGAAAAATTAATAAATATAATCACAAAGTGTACACAAAAGCAAATACACAAATATCATATAGATTATCGCATATCATAAGTAATATTGAACTCTACATTCAAACCAGTAGGTTTAAGTGTATTTAGCTTAAAAATCCATTCTAGTAATTCATGTTTTTTTAACAGCATTAGATGGTCCCCACCTCTCTTCAGCATTGGAACATGATCTAAAATCATAAACTTCAGATCACGTTCAGAATGTCCCAAATCAGAAAAAATGTTTTGAAACAGGAAGATCCTGTCGTCGTTTTCGTATAGTAAGTCTATGATTATTTATAGAGATGGGCGAATTTCTCAAAAATTAGATTCGCCGAATTTTCCGACAAAATCAGAATCGCGTTAAAAAACAGCTATTTCCTGGCTGCAGAGAGCCTGTAGGGTGCTGTAGAAAATTGTGCCATGCTTCAATATGCAGAGGGAGGTTGGATTGGTCTTCATACAATGCTGTGTTTTAGTATGACACGCACATTAGAAGATCTTAGAATAGCTTCACTCTAAAATTCCCTGGGCACTTACAGGGGCAAAACTGGCCAAAAAACTGAAGCGGGAATGCAGCCCGATAAAGTCATGGCAGCGCCAGCTGGAAAAAAACAAGCTGAGGGCTAAGATCCTACAATAGCGTCAAAGAACACAGTAGTAGGTTACTAGATCCGCCACAGATCGCAGCACAGTAAGGGGACGATAGCAATAGCCACGCCTGGGAGCGGAATCTAAGTAGGTCCCGGTTTTTACCAGAGCCCGCCGCAAAGCGGGATGGACTTGCTGCGGCGGGAGTCTACCAGGTCGCTACCCCTGACGTGACTTGCTTGCGGTGGCAGCCGAGGTATAGCGAGGTACAAAATCGTAAGGCAAGCTCGGAGTCGGGGACAAGCGTAAGGTCAGGACAGCCGGCAAAGATCGTGATCAAGGGACAAAGAGGTACGGTACACGGATATGACAGACGAGGCTCAACGAGGAGGCGGAGGCGGTTTTTCCTGTCTGTAATTTTGACATACGATTCACATTCTTTATACTGAAGAAGCTCATCCAAATATGCAGCATTTGCTTTTGCGTCACTATTCCAGTTTTGTACTAAATTCCATCACTAATGCCAATGAATGCAAAATAAGCACCTAAAACATTCCCTGTAGTTAGGGTCTCCTTCAATTCCATACTCTGCATTTGAACAAATTGGTGTCACGCAGAAACTGGATTCAAACTACCACGTTTATACTTCATAATAAACTCCTTTGGAACTTTTTTAGGTATTAATGAAGAAGCTGATGGAAGTAGAATTGCCTTGGCCATAAATGGTTTCAGAATGTTAGCAAACTGACTACAGAGGATTTCTCTGTAGTACTTGAGTTTGTCCTCCCTCTCAGCAGCATGAGGTCAGAGAGTGGCACAATGACACAGTGTGGAGTTGACGGCATCAACAGCAGCAGCATGAGGTCAGAGAGTGGCACAATGACATTATGGAGGTCACAAAAACAGGAGTAGGCCACGGAGGGGCACAATGAAAGAGTGTGGAGGGCACGGCAGCAGCAAGAGTTTGAGGTCAGAGAGTGGCACAATGACACAGTGTGGAGGTGACGGCATCAACAGCAGCAGCAGCATGAGGTCAGAGAGTGGCACAATGACAGAGTGTGGAGGTGGGTGGCAATACCAGTCCCTGGTAAAGATGGTGGTAGGCAGATGGGGAATCTGGCAGCAGATGTGTGGCATCAGGCAGATGGCGGCATCAGAATAGTGGCTGAGGCAGGTAGTTTGACTCATTTCTCAAAGTTTTGGTGAGGTGTCATGGCTGATGTAATCTGACGCCTAAGGCATTGGTGTGTGGAAATCCTGGCCGATCCACGCCTGATTCATCTTGACAAAGGTCAGTCGTTCCCAATTTCCCGTGGACAAGCGGTTCTCCTTGGGTAACGATGGCCCCCGGCCGCACTGAACCACCCTCTGATGCCACACTACTGGCCGGGCAGGACAGCTTCTCCACTGCAAACTCGGCAAGTTGCGGCCACAATATCCAGTTTGGCTGCCCAGTAGTCCATCGGATTCTTCAAAACTGGGGTGGCAGAGTGCTGTCCAAGTAGGCCACCACCTGTTGGTTCAGGGTCTGGTCCAGGTCCTGTTGCTGGCGGGTGAAGGAAGCTGCTCCTCAGCGACTCCAGACTTAAGTTGCTGCTGATGGAGCCAGTACTGCTCCTACCCTCCCCCCCCCCCACACCTTTCCACAGCAGCCACGGCAGTGGTACGTGAGTGCTGAGAAACCCCCCGGTTAGACCTGTCAGAGGATGGACCATGCTGCTCATAGGCAGCGGCCAACTGACTATGCAGGATATCTCTAGAGTATTTGAGTTTCTCCTCCCTCTCAGCAGCTGGGAAAAAGGCTACCATTTTGGACCAGTAGCGAGGGTCCAAGAGGGTGGAGAGCCAGAAGTCATCCCTCTGCCGGATGGTGACTATTCGGCTGTCACTAGCCAGGCAAATCAGCATGCTGCCGGCCATCTTTCACAAGTGACTCCGAAGGGCTCCCTGCCTCCATCTCCACTGTATACTGCTACGGTACTTGCGGGTCATGTGCCTCGTCTTCCTTATCTCCATCTACCTCCTCCAGCTGCTCTTGCTCCTGTCACCTGGGTAGCTAAACCACTCATTTCACCAGACAATGCTTGTGTTCCAATGTCCTCCTCCTCCTACTCCAGTTCAGTCCCCACTGAACTCATGTGGCCGCGAGATGTAGTCGCCACGTCTCCAGTCCCCTGCCCAGATTTTTCAGCATCTGTTCCAGGACATGAAGCAGTGGAATGACGTTATTCATCCCGTAGTCCTGGCGATTGACAAATAACGGCAGGTGTCACGTATGAGCGGCCACTGGCTGACATCAAAGTTACACAGGGGAGTACTCCTGTCCGCCTGGATCATCAAAAAATCATTAATGGCCTTTCTCTGTTCATATAGTCGGTTCAACATGTGCAGGCTGGAATTCCAACGGGTGGAAACATCGCATATCAGCGTGTGTTGGGGGAGGCCGTTCTGCCGCTGCAACTCGAGGATGGCTTTGTAGGAATGGGTGAAGTGCATGCACAGTTTCCTGGCCATTTTCAGAATCTTCTGAAAATCGGTGGAAGACTTCAGGAACCAGATTGAACACGTGCGCCATGCAGGGCGCATGGACTATCCCTCCTCGGTGCAGCGCGGACACCATGTACCTCCCATTGTCCGTCACCATGGTTCCGATTTGCAGTTGGCACGGATAAAGCCCCACATTGATTTCTTGCTGCATGACGAGGAGCAGTTCCTCCCCTGTGCGACACCGCTGTGCCCTACACATGTGGTATGATAGAGCAGCACTTGTGGAGGCTGAGATGGTGGTGGAGAAGGAGGAGGTGGACATTGGCGCAGGAGCAGCAGTTTGACAACATGGAGGTGAAAGCGCCGTCTCCTGTCCAAGTTGTTGGTGTGCCTGGGCAGGAAGCACATTCACCCAGTGGGCCGTAAAGGACATGTACTGGCCCTGACCGTAGTTACAGCTCCACACGTCCGCGCTGCCGTGCACCTTGGAACAAACCGATAAGCTCAAGGACTGGCCCACCTTCTGTTCTACATATTTGTGAAGGGCTGGTACTGCCTTTTTGGAAAAGAAATTACGGCTTGGGACTCTCCACCTCGGCTCGGCACAGGCCATTAGTTCTCTGAACGGTGCAGAGTCCACCATTTGGAAAGGGAGGGACTGCAATACCAACAACTTGGACAGGAGCACGGTCAACTTCTGCACCTTAGGATGGTTGGACGCATACTGTTGTCTCTTTGCAATCGCCTCGTTGAACGACTGCTGACGCCATGAGTAGCGAGCAGCAGGAGCTTCTGGTTTGGGAGATGATGTCAAAGAGAAACAGCTCCCTTCTGCAGAGGTGGTGGAGCATTGACTGGCTGCAATGGCGTGCGTGCCACTGGGCGCTGCTGCTGCTGTGGCGGCAGGATGGACCACCACATCTGAGCCACGTTTCTCCCAGGCCTCCGGATGGTGACGCTGCATGTGTTGATGCAGGGCCGTGGTGCCAACGTTAGCTCCCTTGCTTCACTTTCTGCCCACAGAATCTACATATACCCATGTTCGGCTCCTCCGATGACTTAGCAAAAAACTGCCACACTGCCGAGGAGCTGATTTTACCGCCAACGCTCCGCACTGAGTCACTACTATCACCGCTGCCTCGCTGAGCCCCTTTTCCTTTACTTTCTTGGACCTGCAAAGAGGGTTTTCTACCCCGTGGCCATTTGGCTCCCGACCTCGCACTGCTGCTACCCTGCTGACTCACGGCCACACTACCCACTTGCTGGCTGTGCCGCTGCCTGACACCCTCTTCTCCTGACGATGATGAAGTCCTTGCTTCACCCAGCTCCCAAGTGCGGTCGGCTACATCATCATCGATTATTGTTTGATCTTCACTGCTGTCCTCCTCAACGGTCTTGGTATGCAGAGGTTGACCCCTCACAACATGACCTCCCATGCCACTCTCCACATCCATACTTTGCCACCTACTGCAAGAAGCAGGGGATGTCGGCCCCACTTCTTCGCTGCCAAGTAGCTGCTGACTGTCCTCAAATTGTTCATCCTCGCTGTATAGTGGAGCTGAGCCCAGACCACATAGTAGATCTCTGGCTGAGGGAACCGGATGGGACAGAGGCGGGTTGAGGACAGGTGAGGGCCGCTGACCCGCTCCCGGGCCATGCCAACTAAGGGTTGTGTCTGACGTTCCCACAGACTCTTAGCTGGGGTTATCAGATGTCATCTGGGAGGAAGTGGATGACCTAGCCAACCAATTAAGAACCCTTGGGTTGCTGGTCAACACATGGCCGCTAGAGGACACCAGCACCTCTGGCCTCACGGAATGAGGCGTCCCCTTACTGTGCTGCGACTTGTGCCTGCTCCAGGAATGTTTGTGCCACTGCCACTCGCATTTGAAGAGCCTGCCACCTCTCTGTCTGACATACTGTTTGTTCAAAAATTTACAGACTGTTTAATGAAGATATCTGTGTATGATAAATACACACCCCGTATTTGACTCCAAATGAACCCACTAACAGGCTTGGGTAACCCTTGGATATAAATTGCCCTACAGAAATCACCAGGAAAAAATTAACTGGTATGTGGCGTGTTAAAACGCTGTGTATTTTACCGACTACAAAAGCAGAAACACGCTTAATTAACCTTCGGATATAAATTATGCTACAGGAATCACCAGGAAAAATGTCCTCGTCTCTTGCGCAATTTATATCCAAGGGTTAATTAAGCGTGTTTGTGCTATTGTAGTCCGTAAAATAAATGGTGCTTTTAAACGCCAAAGAAGTGAGCAGCAAAAAATTAACTGGTATGTGGCGTGTTAAAATGCTGTGTATTTTACTGACAAAAGCACAAACACGCTTAATTAACCCTTGGATATAAATTGCGCAAAAGAAATAAGCAGCAAAAAATTAACTGGTATGTGGCTTGTAAAAACGACGTTTCTTTTACTGAATACAAAAGCAAAAACAGGCTTAGACAACCCTTGGATATTCAATGTGCTCCAGAACTGACCAGATGGCATTAAAATATACATGCAGCAGAATTGGACCCACACTGGACTTCAATTACAATACCCCACAAACTGAATCAAAATTATAACGGAAGAGAAGTCTCTGATAAAAGCTGTGACACCCCCCAAAAAATCGCTGTTAAAAACTAATTTCTTTTGTGTGAGATCTCGGCTGCTGCAGCTGCAGCACAGCACAGAAAGAGGAGTGTGAGCAGCCAGCGTCGCATTGGGACTTACATAGGGTGGGGACGGCATCGACTCCCGCCGGGCTCTGATGGGCTTGATCTCCGCACATGTTATTGAGGGTATTCCTTTCTTCCTCCCAGAGTTCTTTGCCCCCTGTAACGCCATGTGCTTGCGGCTGTTTTATCAATTAAAAACACGCTTTGTTCCCGCGAATTACCCTAAACTTCGACTTCGTTCAGAACTGAGGTTTTCCCTGAAATTCTAAACGAAGTCCACTTCATTAGAATCAGTTCGCCCATCTCTAACTATTTAATCGAGTACGCATATTGCATTTGGTTTCGTCCACATATAAAAGTTGACAAGGACACCACAATACATAAATGACCCAATTAGAGCCACAAGTTAGAAATAAACTTATCGTATATTCAACTAAACTAATCAGATGTTTAAAAATGATCCCTTATTCTAAAACGAACAATTAACGCAACCCAGACATGGGAAACTACCCAACCTGGGAATACCTGTAATCGTGCGTTGTAAATATGACTTAACTGGGACCATAGATTTGACCAATTTATCACGAACGTTAGGAGGTCTACGATAACATGACAAGGGAACTATCTGGAAATCCTGAACTTGGGAAAAACTACTTTTAAGAATTGGCCAATGCTTTCTAATGATCTTATTAATCTGTAAACTTTTTTCATTAAAAGTGGATACAAAAACCACACGTTTAACTGTGTTGTCCTTATGTCGATATTGAAGAGCCTGAATCCGTGGTACAGATCGCACCCGGTTCAAATAATACGGTCTTCCGGCACTTTGTGATCTGTGGGTCATGCAGGTTTTGGGGTCATGCTACGGTACAGGACAGGGATAGTCAATGTCCAGTTCACTAAAATAGTGGATAAAATACTTTTTTCTTCCGACACTTTTTATTCTGAGGGTTCATAAGGGCATCTGTGTGGGTTTTGGGGTCATGCTGCATTAAAGGACAGGGATAGTCAATGTCCAGTTTACTAAAATAGTGGTTTAAATACTACTTAAACCCCTACCGGCTCTCACCGCACCCACTGTAACTAGGGTCCTGCCAGCTGAACCTCCGCGTTTCCCGTTGGGACGTTCTTGCTGCCACCACATATATGACAAGTTGTTGGTCCCTGGTGCAAAAAGTGATAGGGGTCTCCTGCCAGTTCCCATGTGCCATTTCCAATACCGGTGTCTTGTTTTGTGTCAAAGGGGCCCCGTAGCAGCTGCTACCGCTGTACCTGCTGTGGCTACGCTGTCCTCATGTTTTCAGTTAGCCATTGAAAGGAATTAATTATTTTAGCCTGTGAATTTTTTTCTGTGACTATTGTAGCCTAATTGTCTTGCCTAAGACGTAGCACGTTCCAGTTTACTGTTATTGATGTTAATTCCAGCTTCACCTCACCCGTTTGGGTGTAAAAATGAAGCTGGGGCTTCCGGTTCCGGCGCGCACATGAGCAGTGCATGGAGTGATTGCTCCCGCTCCATCCCGCTGATCCCGGCCCTCCCCGCGACGTTCCAGCAGCAACAAGCGGCTCTTGCAGGCGCCGCGAGTGAGCTCCGTCACCGGCACCGGGTGTGGAGGTTTGTTTTCAACGGCGGGGAGCCCATGTGCTGAGAGAATTCATCCCGGCAGAGAGCGCGCCTACGCCCGACCCTCCACGCTCCATGAGGAGTGGATGATCAATATAGGGTATCACTATTTAAATTTGGGAACAAAACAGGGAAGTTGCTGGCTAATTTGGCTAAGGGGAGGAGGGGGGTAACCAATATTTTAAGTCTCAAATCAGGGGAAGATGGTTAGGGAACCCAAGTATAATCTATAATCTCTTGCGAGAATACTATCATAAACTTTACACTTAATCCACCTTTGACCTTGAAAAAGAGAAACCGTTTTTGCAGAAGATCGACATGCCTACTTTGTCAAATCAAGATAGGGACTTTCTTAATGCAGAAGTCGAGGAGGAGGAGTTGGCGGCGGTGATTAAGAATCTTCCCCCTAAGAAGCCCCCTGGTCCTGATGGGCTTCCAGGAGAAGTGTATAAGATCTTGCAAGATGTCTGCTCGACCCCGTTAAGGAGGGTATTTGGAGAGATCATCAAAAATAAGGCTATGACAATCAGGGGACAGAGCATACATAACAGTATTACACAAAAAAGGAAAGGATCCGACGGTGCCAGAATCATATTGTCCCATCTCCCTGATCAATCAGGATGCTAAGATTTTTTTCAAAAATATTTTCTAATAGATTGGAGATGTTAATGCCGAAGCTTATTGGGGAACATGTGATGGGGTTCATCCAGGGACGATCCGGGGTCAAAAACATCAGGACGATACGGTCGGTGCTAGAACATGTAGAGCAAGCTAGGTTAGAGACTAAGACACCAGCACTGCTAGCAATCGATGCGAAAAAAGCATTCGACAATGTTAATTGGAAATGGTTAGGGTTGGTTCTAGATAGGTGGGTATCAAAGGCTTATTTAGAGATTACATAGAGGCCATGTATAAGTCCCCACAGACGAGGGTGAACACTCCCGGTTTTTTGTCATCGCCAATCTATCTGCAGAAAGGAACGCGACAAGGCTGCCCCTTGTCGCCTTTATTGTTCAATTTAGCGCTGGAGCCCTTGGCGATCCATTTGATATGATCCCCATTGTTTCAGGGGATTAAAGTAGGCAAGAAGGAGAAAAAAATTATCTGTTTTGCAGATGATTTGCTCGTGTTTTTGAACGATCCAAAGCGACAAGTAGCTAAGGTTCTGGGGGCAATGGATGAGTTTGGAGCTTTCTAGGGTTTTCGGGTTAAAAAGAATAAATGCCAGTTGTTACAGTTAGGATCCCAAGCAAGCAGCCTACAAGAGAAATTAGGGGTGGAGGTGGTTAGATCGCACCTTACCTATTTAGGTATCAAAACAGGGTTTAGATCAGCCATGACATATAATCTGAACTATGGCCCACTTTTTAAAAAGATAAGATCAGAGCTTGATAAGTGGATGGACCTTCCACTCTCGATCATGGGTCGCGTCCACCTTATCAAAATGATAAGCTTAGCGCGACTCCTTTATCCACTTCAGAATATCCCGATCCTATTAAAACACGAGGATGTTAATTTGCTGAGAGGGGCATTCACTAGATTTATATGGCGGGGAAAGCAGCCGAGGATTAGTCACAGGAAGTTAACAGCAGGGAGAGGGCAGAGAGGGGCACAGTTACCGAATGTTCGATTGTATAGCTTGGTCGCGATGTGGCGTCATATTAGGGATTGGCTAGGGGGCTGGAATTGTTTTTCCAATATTGATCTGGAATCTCAGTTAGCAGCGCCCGTCTCTTTGAAGGCTTTAATTCATCTGCCATACAGAAAGCATCCTCCGAAGGTCAAACAGAGCATTATCCTGCGGGATACGCTGGCAACATGGAGACATGTAAGGAAGTTATTCAGGAGACTTATGCTTGTTTCACCTTTTCTATCTTTGTGGGAAACTCCTTCCTTCCAAGCGGGCATGGAGAATGCTTTGTTCCACAAGTGGAAGGACAAGGGTATCTGCTCACTAGGGGATATTTTAAACCAGGAAGGAACGTTGATGCCTTGGGATAAGTTAAGCGAGGCCTTTGGTTTAGGCCAGAATCAGGTATTTCAGTATCTACAGGTCAGAAATTTTTGTAAAGCCTCTACAGCCAACTTGGGAATGTTGAGGGAGTCAGAGGATTTTAAGGCACTTTGCAAAATAGAGGGTTCAAAGGGCTTGTTAGCTTAGGTTTACAGTGTCCTTCATAGAGTTGATTCGAGTGAGATGACACAATCAATGTTTAGAGCTTGGGAGCTTAGACTACAGGATGAGGATCTCACGAGGAAGATCTTGAGAGGCATGGATGTAGTAAGGAAAGCCACGACTAATGTGCAGGGGAGGGAGGTACTATTTAGGATTGCCCATAGGGCCATATACGCATTTAATATCCCTTACAAGAATAAGACACAATCTCTATCTGAATGCCCTAAATGCAAATTAGGCAAGGCGGATTTACTCCATTGTCTATGGTCATGTCCTGAGATAGAGAGTACCTGGAAGAAAGTGCTAGTCTTGGTCAAGAGAATTTGGGCTATAGACGTTCCTAGGTCACCTGAGAGCCTTCTCTTTCATTACATAGTTAACAGGTCTAAATCGGAGGGTTCAGAGGAGACTTTGGTGACCGATAAAGGGCTTCATGTAATGCTTCTGGCAGTTAAACGCTGCATTTTGAGACATTGGATCAAGCCATCGGTCCCGGACGAGGCGGAGATTGAGTGTTTGAGGGGAATGTTCCTTATAGAAAAATTAGATACGGAAAGGGACAAAGATAAACGTTCCAGAGTATTCTTAAAAAAATGGAAACCCTATATTGCCAGTACCTTTAACGCAGCCGAAATCAAGGAAATAATGGAAACTTTCAGATATACGGAGTACTATTTAAAAGAACAACAAAAAGGTACTTTGGGTAACCTAGATGTTGTTGCTTAGAGGATACAGGAGTAGGTTGGGATTCTTCTTGGGGGGAGGGAGGAGGGTAAGTTTAAGGGGTGAAAATAATAAAATCCAGAAGTTGCCTGTTGGGGCCATGTTCAAGTTTGCATATAACACGGTTATAAGATTGAACATATTGTAAATCTTGGCAGTCATATAATGTACACCTTTATGTTCAGAGTTTGTAATGATACTTCTGTGCAATAAAATTCTTTAAAAAAAAATAAATTAAGCTGGTGTTCCTCTCCCATAGACTTTAATGGTTATCGACGATTATCGTAATTGGTAATCGGATATCGGCCGAATATTACAACAATCGGTTATCGACCCGATGACCATTGCCGTCATCGCTCATCACTAATACTGAGTACTATCTTATAGAGGAACTGAAAGGTACACTAGGGAAATTAGACATCGGAGACTAGCACGGGGAGGTAGAAGTGCACATACAGTATGTTGAATTTAGTTGGGAGGGATGGGGGCACGGGATATTAAAGGGTCCTTTGTTAGTAATGTTTCATTCTTATTGCTCAGAAGTAGGGTTAGGGTGGGGAGAAAAGCAAAAATGTAAAGGAGCCAGAAGATACATGGATGTTCAATTGAACGCAAGAATGTAACTATAATTGTGTGGAGCTTTAGATTTTTCTAGTTTGAATATTTGTCTAATTGTATTCACGAATTGTACTTTGCTTTCACATGCTTGTGTTTACTGACACTTTTAATAAAATATGTTTAAAAAACAGAAAAAAAAAGCCGCCCTCCAAGGTTGACCAAGTTTGCACACCCTGCAGCAGGGATTTTGCCCGACTCTTCCATACAGATCTTCTCCAGATCTTTCAGGTTTCGGGGTGGTCGCTGGGCTACATCGAGTTTCTGCTCGCTCTAGAGATTTTCAATTGGGTTAAGGGCTGAAGCCTGCCTCTGCCACTTCAGGATTTTGCAATGCTTCTGCCACTCCTTAATTGCCCTGGTTTTGTGTTTCATTGTCATGCTGGAAGACCCAACCACGGCCCATCTTCAATGCTCTTACTGAGGGACGGAGGTTGTTGGCCAACATCTCAATACATGGCCCCCTCCATCCTCCCTTCAATACAGTGCAGTCGTCCAGTTTCCCTTTGCAGAAAAGCACTCCCAAACTATGATATTTCCACCCTATGCTTCATGGTTGGGACGCCGTTTTTGGGTTTGTACTCGTACTACTTCTTCCTCCAAACACGGCAAGTGGAGTTGATACCGAAAAGTTCTATTTTGGTCTGATCTGACCACATGACCTCCTCCTATGTCTCCTCTGGATCATCCAGATGGTCATTGGCGAGCTTCAAACAGGCCTGGACATGAGCTAACATGAGCAAGAAGACCTTCCGTGCCCTGCAGGATTTTAATCCATGCAGACATAGTTTGTTACTTACAGTAATATTTGCGAATGTTGTCCCAGCTCTATTCACGTCATTGACCAGGTCCTCTTGTGTAGTTCTGGGCTGATGTCTGGTCTCTCACACAATCATCCTACTCCACGAGGTGAGATTTTGCATGAAGTCCCGGACCGCAGAAGATTGACAGTTACAGTGCCTTGCAAAAGTATTTGGCCCCCTTGAACTTTTTAACCTTTTGCCACATTTCAGGCTTCAAACAAAGATATAAAATTTACATTTTTTTGTGTGGAATCAACAACAAGTGGGACACAATTGTGAAGTGGAATTAAATTTATTGGATATTTTAAACTTTTGTAAAAGTTAATACTTTGTAGCACCTGCTTTTGCTGCGATTACAGCTGCAAGTCGCTTGGGGTATGTCTCTATCAGTTTTGCGCATCGAGAGACTGAAGTTCTTGCCCATTCTGCCTTGGAAAACAGCTCGAGTTCAGTGAGGTTGGATGGAGAGCGTTTGTGAACAGCAGTTTTCAGCTCTTTCCACAGATTCTCGATTGGATTTTGACTTGGCCATTCTAACACCTGTATACGTTTATTTGTGAACCCTTCCATTGTAGATTTTGCTTTATGTTTGGGATCATTGTCTTGTTGGAAGATAAATCTCCGTCCCAGTCTCAGGTCTTTTGCAGACTCCAACAGGTTTTCTTCCAGAATGGTCCTGTATTTGGCTCCATCCATCTTTCCATTAATTTTAACCATCTTCCCTGAAGAAAAGCAGGCCCAAACCATGATGCTGCCAGCACCATGTTTGACAGTGGGGATGGTGTGTTCAGGGTGATGAGCTGTGTTGCTTTTACGCCAAACATATCGTTTTGCATTTAGGCCAAAAAGTTCGATTTTGGTTTCATCTGACCAGAGCACCTTCTTCCACATGTTTGGTGTGTCTCCCAGGTGGCTTGTCCAAACTTTAAACGAGCCTTTTTATAGATATTTTTGAGAAATGGCTTTCTTCTTGCCACTCTTCCATAAAGGCCAGATTTGTGCAGTGTACGACTGATTGTTGTCCTATGGACAGACTCTCCCACCTCAGCTGTAGATCTCTGCAGTTCATCCAGAGTGATGATGGGCCTCTTGTTTGCATCTCTGATCAGTTTTCTCCTTGTTTGAGATGAAAGTTTAGAGGGATGGGCGGGTCTTGGTAGATTTGCAGTGGTCTGATACGCCTTCCATTTCAATATGATCGCTTGCACAGTGCTCCTTGGAATGTTAAATCCGGCTTTAAACTTCTCCACAACAGTATCACAGACCTGCCTGGTGTGTTCCTTGGTCTTCAAGATGCACTCTGCGCTTTAAACAGAACCCTGAGACTATCACAGAGCAGGTGCATTTATATGGAGACTTGATTACACACAGGCGGATTATATTTATCATCAGATATTTAGGACAACATTGGATCATTCAGAGATCCTCACTGAACTTCTTGAGTGAGTTTGCTGCACTGAAAGTAAAGGAGCCGAATAATGTTGCACGCCCCTCTTTTCAGTTTTTAATTAATTTTTTACAAAAGTTTAAAACATCCAATAAATTTCGTTCCACTTCACAATGTGGCAAAAGATTGAAAAGTTCAAGGGGGCTGAATACGTTCGGAAGGCACTGTATGTTGTGTTTCTTCTACTTTCTAATAATTGTGCCAGCAGTTGTTGCCTTCTCATCAAGAAGCTTGCCTATTGTCCTGTTACACATCCCAACCTTGTGCAGGTGCCCTGATAAAGCATTTTGGTCATGGCCATGGTAGAGATGTTGACATGTGAATGAGTGTGTGGACAGCTGTCTTTTATACAGGGGAGGAGTTGAAACAGGTGTAATTAATACAGGTAATGAGTACAGAGTAGGAGGGCTTCTTAAAGAAAACTAACAGGTCTATGAGAATCAAAATATTTGATGGCTGGTAGGTGATAAAATACTTATTTCATAAAATGAAAATTAACTATTTAAAAATCATACAATGTGATTTTCTGGATTATTTTTTTCAGATTCTGTCTCTCACAGTTGAGGTGTACCTATGAGAAAACACATCTCCATTCTTTGAAGGTGGAAAATCTGCAAAATTGCCAGTTTATCAAATACTTTGTTTCTCCACTATACATAGAGAAAAAAAAAACAGATTTAGTTTTACAGGAATTTTAATCTAGGATCCCAATACTAAAAGGCAGAAGCACTAAGAAAGTACATTTGCTTTTTTTCACATTTCATCCCACTGAGAATTTATTTGCAGTTTACCAGTATATTCTATGGTACGTTCAATGACACCATTAGAAAGTACATCTTGTCCTGCAAAATAAAGTCCCTCATGTCCATGTAGATAGAAAAATAAAAAATAAGTCAGAGAAGAGTCAAACGCTCATGAAATCAGAACCATACATTATGTGTCCTAATGCATTAAATGGGGATTTGGTGTGAAACGAAAAGCAATGCAAGCATTCTAATGTATCTTGACATACTTTCATGCTGGTTTAGTGTTAAGGTATTATTGTAAGCCAAACCCCTTTTATTTCCACACTAAACAAGCAGAAAAGCATGACCTTGTACAGTACATTAATCCTAATCACTTGTCACATACTCCTTTGTTTCCCCCTATCTCAAGCTAAATTTCGGTGTGTGCTCCAGAAAACAATGACCAAAAATTAGGTTTAACAGAATATGTTTGTGGGATAAAAAATATGAAATTCCAGTAATGCGCAATAATGTCAAGGAAATATTCAGTAAATATATGTAACTTTCATATAATAAACATAATTATATTTTCATATAATGGAACTTATCAATACTTTCTAATACTTAGATAGCGTAAACTTAGACAAAACTGTCTAATCATGCCATCAGACTATGATAAATGTGGTGTATTTTTAGACTGCTTAGTCTAAGTTTATACCTTCTATTAGAAAACATTTTTGACGCCACTGATTGCATTAAAATTTGGGCACATGGCGATGCTCGCTAAGTCACGCCACCTTTAGTGATGTCATGCCCCTTTTCCAGAGAAGGCAGAGACGAGTCTAAAAAGACGTAATAAATTTGGTGTAAAGCATTTACATCAGTATTTGCCACAATTTTCCCCAATAATTAACATCCAGTGTTCTTTTTTTTGGCCCACCAAAAAAGAAAAAAAAGACAAGATGTGTCTTTTTGTAATGCTGCTATGAGCAACAAACACAAAAACTCAGATTTTATTTAAGGAAAACAATATCTCGAGGACCAAGACGTCATTGTCAGTCATCTACAAATGTTAGTCTTCCTGGTCCCTCATTTTTCATCCACCTTCTATATCTCTTCCATCGTGAGTCTGAAGCCATCTTTTTCTTCATTTCTTCTTCCTGCTCTTTTTTGTACATCTGTCAAAATTGACAACATAAATTATCAGTCTTTATGTAAATGTATACACACATTCCCCGAGTTACAAACATTCAACTTACATACGACGTGTACTTAAGAATGGAGTCTTTTGCTATAAATGACACGTGCACCAGTCTTGGCATACTCTCTTCTTCCAGATGTGACCAGAATAATTTAGAATTACTTTTTAAATTCCGTCTCACACATTTGAAATGTACCTGTGATAAAATTAGACCTCTCCATTCTTTGTTGTTGGGAAACTTGCAAAATCACCAATGTATCAAATACTTATTTTCCCCTCTGTATATCTAGACCTACAATATTGCCATTTACAGTATCTAAGATTGTTGCAGCATGGCGTTTTAAGTGTTTATATTTTTGCTGTAAATAAATTATATACATTTCATGAATTGAAGATGAGGTCCGCCATAGATTTATCGAAGTCTTGGGCTATGTCTCCACTGTAAACCGCAAAAATCCGACTGTAAACCGTCCCCACAGACCGCAATAGAAAATCCAAGCTGTTGTCTACACATCTCAGATTTTCTGGGGCCAGATTTAAAAACCCAGATCCGACCAAAATAATTATACTGTTCTATGTCCATGCATACTCAAAAAGGGGCAAAAAACAGACTGTAAAATACTAGTCTGATCCAAATTCAGAGCACTATTTTATTATTATTATTGGCGTCTAGACGCGGCCTTATATGGGAACGAAAGTCCTCTCACTGAGCACCACACAGACTCACATAACCAAGGTGCGCTGTACCAATATAATTTCTTTGAAGGACTGAGTGAGAAAAAACTGAACAGGAGCACAGAGAGCACATAAAAATATACCTGTACAACTTAAGAACAAACCTACAGATCCCATCTCATCTTTAACACAGGGACTGCCTCTATAGCAGGTTCTACATATTTAAGAAAAAAAAAATACTGTCCATTCAATTGATATCATATTAGCCTATGGGTGATGGATGCAAATATAGAACATGTGTCTATTTGCATACACTATAACTTTTTCAACATGTTAATGACATATCTGCTAAAGTGTATCTACAATTATGAAGCAACTTTTCATTAACAGTACAAACAAAATAAGAGACTCTGTAATAACCTTATAGAAGTGTGTGACCCTATTTCATATAAAGGCATATGTGCGCATGCTTCATGAAATGGTGTATTTTTCTCCCCTACAAATTTTTTGTCTTAATAAAGAGCAGGCTTCCTTCTTTATCTCTTTAGCCTCATTTTATTCCCACTTTTTCATCCTCATGTCAGCAATAAATCTCTAACAATCAATTTTGCAGATGATAGAATAACCAAATTTAATGAGCGCTCAAGTCACAGCTGCCCAGTCTATGGTGAGAGGAGGGTCAGAAAGTGAAAGCAGGAGACTGGCACACCCAAGCAGCAGCATGGAGGGCATTAGATAGCAGGTAAGGTGCAGAGTACAGCATGGACTTCACCTGCAGCATACAGCCAGCACAATCTCTGTGTGTCTCTTTGCCTCTACTGCTTCTCCCCCTTTCTTACTCAACTGACTTTGATGGGCACCTGTGTAACTACAGTTCTCACCATTTTCTTTTCACCCCCTTAAATGACGTACAGGCGCAGCATAATGCTGTTAAGGTTATATGGAGCAGGCTCAGACAGGAAGTAATAGAATCGCCATCTTGGTATACCCTTTTGCATTGTTTATAAAATAAAAAGTGTATAAGCAATGGTGTTCCCTAGTGGTCAAGGGGGGACTGAATGTACCAGTTAAAAAAAAAAAAAAAAAAGTTTTAAAAGTATAAAAGAAAATTAAAATTTCAAATCATCCCCTTGTGAACTTTTACAAATAAAGGAATAAAAAAATAAAAAATAAAAACGTTACACATAATGGGTATTGCCACATCTTCAAAAGTCTGATTTATTAAAACAGATCATTTATCCCTTACATTGAACAACGTAGAAGAGAATAAAAATGCCAAAATTTCAAGTCCCCTAATAATTGGAATAATAAAAACTACATATCAGCCCACTAAAAATTAACCCTTACTCCAGTCCATAGGTGAAAAAAACAAAAAATGTATTGGTAGCAGAAAATGGCACTGCAGCACGAATTTAAGAAATAGAGAATGTTTTTACTAAATTATGTTTTATGACATGCCTACATATTTGCATCACTGGAATTGTATTGATAAAATACAGATAACACCTCATTTATACCAAAAATTGAATGCATGAAAACAATCCCCTTCCACCTCCCACCCCTAGCAAACATGGCAAGCACAGTTTTTTTGCTTTGCTTTTTTTAAATTTCAACCCCACTTAGAATTTTTCTTTTGGTTTACCAGAACATTATATAGCACGGTCAATAATTCTATTAAAAAGGACATCTTGTCTCACAAAAAACAAGCCCTCAGATGTCTATGTAGGCAGAAAATTTAAAGAGTTTTGGCTTTTGAAAGGCAGGAAGGAAAAAAAAAAATTAAGAGCCATATTGTGACCATGCGGCGGGAAGGGGTTTATGCTGGCCAAGATAAAATGAGCAAAAAAGTGGTTTGGTTTAGGACTTCAGAGGGTGCTAGTGATGTCAATTAATTTGAGTTTTATGGAACTGGCAAGGAAAGTAGAAGCACCCACCTTACACGTCATTGTTTACACACCAAATACAGGTTTTGATTAAAGAAGCTGACATGGACAGCTATTTGCATTTATCTACTTATTCTTTGAAATAGTTGGCAAGTACGATTTTGTGCATGAAATGATCCAAATTATTCTAGGACAATGGAGCACTCTCATTGAAAATTATTGGATACTTTGTGGTGGATTCACATGGTGCTAAATTTTACACTACAGACAAATCTGCAGCAAAATTTTGGATCATAATGTTCACGTGATAAGGGAGATATCAGTTTAGAAATAGCGCTGCTGCAGCAAGATGCTTCCTGCGTCTGCTCCAATAATTTGGGGAATAGGCGCGTAGGCGAGGCTAGACAGGTGCTAGTAGTTCGGGACTCAAGTACTAGAGGAACAGACAAGGCAAATCTGTCATAAAGACCAGGATCATAACACAGTATGTTGTATATTTGGGGCCCGAGTTGGACATATTTCGGATCAGGTTGACAGTTTACTGAGTGGGGTTGGTAAGAATCCAGCTGTCATGGGGCACATTGGAACCGATGACAAAGTTAGAAGTAGGTGGAGAGTCCTTAAAAATGATTTTATGGACTTAGGCTAAAATCTTGAGGAAAGGACCTCCAAAGAAGTATTTTCAGAAATACTGCCTGTACCACGTGCCACGCCAGAAAGGCAGCAGGAAATCAGAGAGGTGAATAAGTGGCTCAAAAATTGGTGTAGGAAAAAGGGATTTGATTTTTTGGAGAACTGGGCTAACTTCTGTCTTGGCTACAGACTCTGCGTTAGGGAGGGGCTGTACCTAAATGGGGAGGGTGCAGCTGTATTGGGGGGACAAAATGGCCAGAAAGTTGGAGGAATATTTAAACTAGGGACTGGGTGGGGGTGATGGAGGACAACTACACATACATTGTGTAAAATAGTGAAGATAGAAAGCTGGGAATTAGAGGGTGGAATGGAGGGAGGGGTTGTAATAGTTAATAGTTAGAATGAAAACCAAAAAAAACCTCTAAGACCTTAACAGGTGGAAACGCATCAGCAGAGTAAGGTGTACTTTTATCACCTAATGTGTTTTGCCCTATTTAAAGATGTAGTTTTTAAACATTTTCAAATAAAATGTATTTTTAAACTATACCTTTGTCCTGAGAAGGTTTTGGATGGCCGTCGCCATTTTCATTACTGTGAATTTTCTAAATTGTATGCTGACCAATGCCAGGAGTTTCGCCAATAAAATTAATTATAATTTTAAATATAAAATGACATAGTGGGGATTGGTGTTCCAACTGGGCAATTAACTTACAGGGTTACAGTTTGTTTAAATAAAAAAAATGTAAAAATCAGAAGGGGGGAGGTGTATGTATTTGTATAAAATCCCGTCTCAAGTCAAGAAGTTATAGATCAATGTTTCTCAACTCAAGTCCTCAAGACCCATCAACAGGTCATGTTTTTTTAGGCTCTCCCACAGAATGCACTGACAATAATTCTATCAAATGTGCAAGTGCTGATGAAATCATGAAAACCGGACCTGTTGGTGGGTCTTAAGGACTGGAGTTGAGAAACACTGAAATAGATACAGGAAACCAAAATGTGTAATAATTATGGGTAGATATACATGGGGGTAATAATAATAAAATTCAATTAGGGTTCTGTATGTTGCCAAGGTCAGGAATCAGCCCAGCACTACGCAGAAGGACCTGGTCAATGACCTAAATAGAGTTGGAACCACAGTCTTAAACATTACGGTTAGTAACACACTACACTGCTATGGATTAAATCCTGCAAGGCATATAAGGTCCCCCTACTCACACCAGTACAAGTCCAAGCCTGTTTAAAGTACGCCAATGACCATCTGGATGATCCAGAGTGGGCATGGGAGAACGTCATGTGGTCAGATGAGATCAAAATAGAACTTTTTGGCATCAACTCCACCCGCCGTGTTTGGAGGAAAAAGAAGGAGGAGTACAATCCAAGAACACTGTCCCAACCATGAAGCATGGGGGTGGAAATATCATACTTTGGCGGTGCTTTCTGCAAAGGAAACAAGACGACTGCACTGAATTGAAGGAAGGATGGATGGGGCCATGTATCACGAGATTTTGGCCAAACTCCTCCTTCTCTCAGAGCATTGAAGATGGGTCATGGCTGGGTCTTCCAGAAAGATGCTGACCTAAAACACGCAGGCAAGGCAAATAAGAAGTGGCGTCATAAGAAGCATTTCAAGGCCCTGGAGTTGCCTAGCCAGTCTCCAGACGTGAACCTAATCGAGACCCTTTAGAGGGAGCCGAAATGCAATGTAGCCCAGTGACAGCCATGAAATCTGCAAGATCTGGAGAAGATCTGTATGGAAGAGTGGGCCAAAATCCCTGCTGCAGTGTGTGCACACTTGATCAAGAACAACAAAAAATGTCTGACCTCTGTAATTGCAAATAATGGTTTCTGTACCAAATATTATGTTCTGTTTTTCTATTGTATCAAATACTTATTTCATGCAATAACATTTTTTTTGTTTTTTTGTTTAGATTCTGTCCCTCACAGTTGAAGTGTACCTACGATAAAAATTCTTTGTAGACGGGAAAACTTGCAAAATTGTCAGTGTATCAAATACTTATTTTCTTCACTATACAAAAGCGTAGAAAGTAGCTGATCACTGCTGATGTGGACGGGCCCAGTATGTAAGTAGGCTGTGCCAGTACTGTTAATACATCAAATAATATAATTAATATTAAATTGGCTGAGTGTAGAAATGGCCCAAGCCAAGTTAAATAAACTTAATGTGAACAAGACGTCAGGCCCAGATGGCTTACCCCCAAAAGTTCTTAAAGAGTTCAGCTAGGTTATTTCTGGTTCTGGTTCCCGGTGTACTCCAAGGGTAAGCACTGGGTCCTTTTATTAAATTTATTTATTAATTATATAGGGGAGGGAATTCATAGCAAGGTTTCTATTTTTGAATATGATACCATGCGATTTAGTATAGTGCAATCGATGGAAGATGTTCGTAAATTGTAAGCAGACCTGGACACAGTGTTTGGGCATTCAGTTTTTAATTGAAGTTCAATGTGGAGAACCGTAAAATTCTGCATCTGGGTACTAAAAATCTTCAGGCATCAAATGTCCTACAGGGTGGAAAACAGAGAATCGCTTGTTGAGAAGGATCTGGGCGTACTTTTAGATCACAGATCATGCAATATCAATCAGCTACCTCTACGGCCAACAGGATATTGGCATGTATTAAAAGAGGCATGGACTCATGGGACAGGGATGTAATACTACTGCTCTAGCTATAGTATTACTGCTAAAGCATTGGTGCGACCTCAATCGAAATACGCTCTTTAGTTCTGGGCTCCAGTTTATAGAAAGGATGTAATGTAGCTAAAGAGAGTGCAAAGATGAGAAACCAAACTAATAAGGGGAATAGAGCATCTTCATTATAAGAAAGGTTAAAAGAATTGAACTTCTTTACGCCTATGGGAACACATGATTAATTTATTGTAACAAAGCAAAAAAAAAAAAAGTTTTCCGTGCTTTATAGATCCTGCTAGTCCATTCTTCGGCCAAAGACCAGACCCGGCAAGTATTTCTTTCTCTATTCAATGATTAATTTATATATATAAATGGCCCCTACAAAAACTATGAAGAAAAGCTTTTTCACATAAAACCCTCTCAGAAGACTGGGGGACATTCCCTTCATTTAGAGAAAAAAGGATTCAATCTGCAGAGAGGAAAAGTCTTCTTCACCATGAGAACTGTGAATCTGTGGAATAGCCTGCCTATGGAGCTGGTCACTGCAAGAACAATTGAGAGTTTCAAGAAAGGCTTAGATACTTACTACTAAATAATATTAATACTTATGTAGCTGTATAAAACATCTAGTTCCAGTCTGATGGCAAATAAAATCAGGGATCAGAAATAAAATATTAATTTAGGGCAGATTGGTTCCTGCCTTATGGGTTCCAAGTCTTCAGCAGTAGGGAAAACAAAGCTTAAAAATTCCATATCCCCCTCTCTTCATCCACATCGTTCCTCACCTTTGGTTGAACTTGATGGACATATGTCTTTTTTCAACTGTACTAACTACATAAACACAGACTCCCGATATACAATCGGAATAGCCCATGATTACGTTCCCATATAGAGAGCCCGGGCATTCCTAACATCAAATGAAAAACCCATCAAGAGTGAAGAAAGTGTCAGAGACTTAAAGGAAGCCCTGTTACTGCCCACAGAGCTTGTCATATTTAGAGTCAGGGCACACACAAATTAGGACACCCTCAAAGTAAAGGGAAAAGCTATAGCAGATGAAGCAGCAAAAACAGGCTGCAAGAAAGCCTAGGGTTTAGGACCCTGAGAAAGTACAGGTTGCGTCCACAATAAACCCTGTCACTCCAGATGTCCTTAAGACCCTTCAATACCAAACTCAAAAGAGTGAGGTGGGGGTGGGAAAACAAGGAGTGCAAACTGACTTTATACAAATTCTCAAGGTAGAGATTTATGAATATGTCAATGATTGCATGGATCTCTTTTCAGGTTGGCCTGAAGCCTACTCGGTACAGAAAGTGACAGCAAAAACATATGCACAAAAGCGGATTAGAGAACTTGTTTGTCGATTTTGGCTACAAAAACAACACAGAGCGATAGATTGACACTTCACAGCTGAGGATTAAAGGGAAGTGACAAATGCACTAGGTATAGAACAGGCTTTTAATGTACCTTACAACCCCCAGAACAGTGGAAAGGTAGAATGGTTAAATGGAACTCTAAAACTAAAAATACAGAATGTTATGGAAGAAACGGAAAAGCCATGGCCAGTGTTTGCCATTAGCCTTGTTCTCAATTCACAGCCTACCACATAGGAAAACAGGACTGCCTCCCTATGAGATCTTGTTTGGTACTTCTCCCAAGACAGGATTATTTCCTGCAGGTTCTACAGATACAACACAGGAGTAGGACAGGATATGTACAGACCCTGCATAAACATCTCAAAGCCGTTTAAAAAAAAAAAAAAAAAAAAAAAAAAGGTCTTTGAATTCATTCCAGATCCGAGTCGCGACCTGAGAAGCCACAACCTCGAGCCAGGTGACTGGGTGGTCCTTAAAAGAGATGCGAGAAGGAGCCTTGAGCCCCATTATGATGGCCCATTTCAAGACCTGATGACAACAAACACCTCAGTGAAGTTAGAGGATTAAAACAACCGGGTCTGTGCCAGGTACTGCAAAAAGAATCACTCTCTCCCGTTATTAAAGGAAGATGAAGGATGCCGTTTACCTCTTCTTGATGGCCCATATGGGTGACACAAGCTACAGTGACTATTGAATATGTACACATATCCCAGCGAGTGCTAGAACTATACTATACCTAGCAATTCTGTTAACTTAGGAGTAACGTTACACTAGGCCTTGCTACTTCCTAGCTAGACATAATGTACATCCAGTTCGAAATCTAAACCACTGATGGAATACCACTGGAGTACCTTTACCCATAGCTGGAGGGACACATCCCCCCTTTTTCCAAATTAAAGTCACAACACGAGAAGAGTTCCAATAAGACATGCATTATGTCTGTGGAATCTCTGCATATAAATGAATTCCTCTTGATATAGAAGAAACATACCCTATAGCCAAGCTATATCCACCTATTCAGCTCCCCACAAAGATGTAGAAATAAACATTATACCTAGGCATATTTTGTATAAAAGGGCAGCAGATAATAAGCCAAGGGAAAATGGGAAACCTCATTTAGTGTCTATGGGTACAGGTAATAAATTTGATAACAATATATTTCTGTATCCTATGGTAATGCAGACTTGGGTTAGTAGAAGCCACAGATTACTTGCATGAAATGATCTGGAATGTTATGGGCCTACAGAACAGAAACAGTACACAACTAGATCAAGGTCATCTCACCAACTTGCGGTAGTTCTGGATTATTTTACAGCAAGTTAAGGTGGGATGTGTCAGATTTTAGGCCCCACCTGCTGGCATTTCCAAGCAGGAAACTTGCAAATAAGGGCTGATCAAAACAAACTTGCAGAAATGAGTGACGATTAGTCGAGAAAGCAACAATTAAAAGAGGACTCATCATGGGGGTGATACTTTTTCATTCCTAAACCCAGCAAATTGGTTGAGACTCCTAGGTGGGTGGCTCACAGGAGTATTACAGATGATTACACAAGGTGTACTGCTCATAATAATAATAAATACTTACTATAAGTGGATGCTGCAAAAAGATGAGAAAGCAAATAATTGTATCTCGCTGTGACCTGGGAGAATATGTCTTCTACTCAGGGCATGGGCAACCCCAATATGTGTAATGAGCTTATGTGTAGTCTCTCCCTTTATTTTATATATATATCACACATACATATATATATATATATATACACACACACACAGACATATATATATATATATATATATATATATATATATATATATATATATACACACATATAAACATATACACATATATATACACATATATATATATATATAAAAATATATATATATAAACATATATATATATATATATATATATATAAATATATACACACACACATATATACACACACACAATATATTATACACACATATATATTATACACACACATATACACACACACATATATATAAATAAACACACACATATATATATAAACAAACACATATATATAATACACACATATATATAACATACACACAATATATAAATAACTACACACACATATATATACATACACACACATATATATATATACACACACACACAAACATATATATATATAATACACACATATACAATATATACACACATATACATATACACACATATATATATAATATATATATATATATATATTATATAGAGAGAGAAGAGAGAGAAGACAAAAGCAGTATATCGCAAAACATTCGTCTTTTGAACCATGTGGTTTCAATCTGTGGGCGCCAATTTGCTTAGTCTAAAATGGTATATTTATATATATATATATAATATTATATATATATATATAATATATACTATATATAACAATTACACACCTTTTAGACTAAGCAAATTGGCGCCCAAAGATTGAAACCACATGGTTCGAAAGACAAATGTTTTTGCGATATACTGCTTTTGTCTCCGTGCTGGCACAAATTAAATCTGAAAATCTGATTAAATGTTCCTGATATCGGCGTATTTTTAGGAAGCAATCTCTCTTTTACAGAGACACCATTTGGTCCCTGTAGATAGCTTCTGTTAGCACTTGATTTTTACTTTTATTTTTGATAACATGTACTGTAACATAGCAAGCTCACATTTTATGTAACCCATTCATGTCTGGGGGAGTTATTGAAAACCTTTCACACAATAAGGTCAGCAGTTTCTATAATCAAGGCATTCTCCCAGTTGAAAGTTTTCCAACTATATCCTATCCCGTGCATAGGTAATAAATGTCCGACTGCTCAGGTTCCCCCCACTTCCACACTAAGCAATGGCAGTGAGGAAGAACAGGGAAATGTTTAACTGGTACAGTGGGTTAACATTTTCTCACAGCAAGTTCACAGTGAGGAAAAACAGGAGACTGAAGCAGGGAGGGGTTCATGTTAGTGATTGCTGAGGGTTCCAGTCACAGGACCCCCAGCCATCAGACATTTATAAAATATTCTATATCTATGTGATAAATATCTATTGTGGGCAAACCCTTTTAACCCCTACATGGATGGTGCAGCCAGCAACCATGATATAAGATGGTGGATACCTATCCTGGAGATAGGTGTGGGATACGCATTTAACAAACCTCTATGGCATATCCTGCAGATGCACCATAAATGTCTAAAATAATGTACAAAGGTTTTACTTTCATTTTATTCAGAGAGAAAAGTCTTGTGAGTTTTTTTTTCCTTCTCTGGGAAATACATGTGTGGGGGTGCAGGTTCTATACAGAACCTGAATGGAGCAATGAGTGCACATCTGATCAGGTTTAGGGTGAGCAAATCAGTTTGCTATGACTGTTTGATTCTCACACAGTATGTAAAAAGCTTTGTTCTGGTACTGTATTAAGACACTGAGCTTAAACCATTTAAAATGGCAATTGCCGATGGCGCATGGGGTCTCCAATATAGATCTGGGTAATGCCTTTCAAAAGGCGCATCACTGTCAGGTCCTTTGATGTTCCAGCTGCGTTCCACCAAGAGCCCTGCACTACCCAAACCCTTATTGCTGTGGGATCTATTGAGAGCATTTTTTGGGGGGAGTCTGCTTTGCTTGATGAAGCATTTACTGTATCTGTCCAGCTGTGTTCTATTTACCTTTTACATGTTTAGCTGCCTTAATAGGTTTTTTTTTTTTTTAATGAACTGTAACTAGGGCTTTTTTTCCAGCATACATTCTAATGGACTATGTATGCGCAGATGCTTCAATGCTTGAGTTCAAAAACATGAGTGCAGGCAGAAAAGTAGGTCATTCATCTTCATATAATACAATGCAAGCATTTCTACAGTATGTGATCAGAATTTTAACAAATTCTATAAACTTGTCTTAAAGACATTTCAATACCATGTAAACAGAAATGCTACATTCTATTTCTTTGAAAAAACAGTCCTTTACCGCCATACCCAACCTATGGTGTGGCTGAGGATGTGGCTATGTTCACAGAGTAATTGCGGGGCGTACAGTAAGCCCGCCGGCCCTATAGACACGCATTACTCGCGGCGCGTAAGCGCCGTGAATAAATGACATGTCACTTATCTCCCCACATGCACAATATGATCGTATTGTATGCCCGGGGAGAGGAGGCGTAAGCCACAGTCCTCTCTGAGAACTGTGGATTACCGTAATGACTGGGGCGCATTTCGCTCGTATTAGAGCGCAGTACGCCTCTAAATACGTGGCGTACTGAAATACGCCCCAATTTAAGCCGTGTGAACATAGCTTTAATGTACCACCACTCTAAAGAAACTGAATTAAAAACTGTACTTACGTCATAGTTCTCTCGGATCCAAAGTTCCTCCAAAAGAAAGATTTTTTTTCGTTCATCTTCTAAACTGTCAAACTGAGATTGTGACATTTTCATGTGTTTGCGGATGAGGTAGAGTTTTTCAGATTCACCCAACTCCTCTCCTTTGATATTGAATATATACATCCAGCGGATATACCAACTCATGTACTGGATGAAATAATAAGGGAACATGATGATTTGGACGAGGAGGATGTCATAGATTTGGGGCTTTTGATAGCCTCCTTTAATGTCTATTTTGTTCTTGATAATGTCTCTAATTATCTCCTCATCTTCTTCTTTAATTTCTTCTTTAGATCTCTTGTTCTTCCCCTTTTCTTTGCCACGATTTAATAGACCTTGCTGCTTTGCAATTTCAGTGGCCTGAATTCGGTATTTCGGAACTGTTGCTAAGTATTTAATGGCTTCATTATAGCTGCTTCTCCAGCTGTAAAACTAAATAGAATTATGCTCAATCAGATGAAAATTGCAGCAAAAACATTATTAAAAAAGTGACATTTTCAAAAATGTTAAAGGAATCACAAACCTTGTGATTTAATTTACCCATCCATCCCAATAGGCAACAAATCATTCAACTATCCTCCTGCCAGGAGCCTGAATTCTACCAATATAAAATATTGCTACTTATCAGCCATATAAAGATTTCACTATGTATAACGCAGCCTAGGAGAGGACACTGCTGCTTGTACAAGGTTAAGCTGAGTCGCACTATATTCTGTACATACAGATTCATTAGTAGCCACAGCACACTAAGGACATACTGTATCTAGGACAAGCTTTACCTTGAAGCTGCTGCTTTCAGCCTCCTTCTCTTGCTCCATACTGTACAGGTATCCATGTTTTTACATTGCTGCTCACATAACACCAACCAGCAAAGAAACAGCAGCACTGGTCTTATGTGTTTAATCAGGGGTGTCAAATTCAGGCCCATTGGCCAAATCTGGCCCGTGAGTAATGGCCAGTCAGTGTACAGAAGAGAAGACGAAAATGCTAGGAGCAGACATTACACTGCTCTTAGCCCCTCCTCCCCTACATAGAGCAGAGAAGAGACCACATGGCAGGAGAAGCAACTCAGACAGTGAGACAACGGGTAAGACACAGCGGGATGACTGATCAGATAAGAGGAGCTCACTGAGAGAAACAAGGATCTGGAACCCTTAATACTAAACCCTTCCATCTCCTTCTCAGCCCCAGCATCACTACAGGCAGCAGGGAACTCCAAACGGAGACATCATGTAGCAGATAAGAAGCATGGGACAAAACTTTATCCAAGTTTTAATTTTGGCCCAATAAGTATTTGAGTTCGACATCCCTGATTTACATGCTGCACAACGACTAGTCTCCCTAATCACAGTAGACCCTTCCAGCTCAACAACAGGAAGTCTCCTAAGCTCTCAAAATGGTGAAATCATTATGCAGCCCGAGCAGAGCTTGATTTAGTCCGACTTCATTTTCTCTTTCTTAGAGGGTCAGAACTTTAATAATGAATTACAGGTGAAATGCTTTACTTTTCCTAATTAAACATTTGTGACCAAGGGTTTATATTTTAGTCTCTGTCACCAAGAATGTTTTATTGATAAAATACTGTGTGGTAATTAAAAAAAAAAACAACAATTTTAGGTAAATATTTTTATTCATGTGTGGTAAATATTAAAAAGTGCATGTTCATTTTTAGTATTTCTCCTTCTTAGCCACTGAAGGGAGCAGGTCCAAAAAACAGCTTTGAGCAAGCAACTTGTCCCTACCTTTGGCTGTGTGCAAAAGAAGGGGGAGTTGGATTGTACATTCAGTAACCCACAGAATGTCCATTTTGTTGGTTAAGGAGGACAACAAATAGAGCTGCTGTGTAGCCATAGCCAAATATAGAGAAACTGTAGTCAAATTGTGATTACATTTACTTTGTTATTGGCTATGGACATGTAGCAGGTACACTGCAGTGTACACCTGGCAGGTTTTCAGAGGTATAGGGCTGCATGTAAACATTACCCTGCATGGATTCTGTACATGTGAATATTGGCTAGCAGGTATATAGATGCATACTCGGGGCAACTGCTGCACAGCTGTAGCTGAAAATAGTATAACTATTTATGTTGTCATGGTAGGAGAGACATAACTTTATTTTTCTGTAAACAAAGCGGAGTAAGGCCTTGCTTTTACTTGTTACAGCGCTCACCATGCAGTTTAAATTTTACTCTGTGGGGTGATACAATTACAGCAATTCCCAATTTATAATAGTTTTTTTATGTTGCAGCAATTAAAAAAAAATAAAAAAATAATTGTATAAAACAATGCATCACTATTACACTAGCTGTGTAAGGTCTTTTTTTGTAGGATGAACTAATGTTTTCATGTGTTTCACTTTTTGGCTTTACATGAAGTATTATTTCATTTTACATTTTATTATTTTTTTATGGCGTTCAGCGTGCAAGACCGTTTTGTAGTCTACAAATCACTGCAAAAACACATCGATTTGGAAATAATATAATTACAAAAATCACTTCATAAACTTTAAACTACTAATTGCTAAAATATAACTTATTTTCCAGTTATAAAATCCTTATTTTCATAATGCAAAAATAAGAAATGGATAATGGACTCTAAATAATAGCCCAGAGGAAATCTTTATTAGGTCTAATATAATGCATGCACCAAAATCACAAATCATTCATAATAAATGACATATAAAGTTCAGACTCCCTGTTACTTGCATAAGAGAAGTAGCTGACTTCCGGTTCCGGCGCTGATGTGTGAGAGAGTAAGGTCCATGCGCTCCGCTGTCGGCACTAAAAACCCACAACTATAGCAGCCAAACGCCACCATACAGCACCCGGAAGCCGGAAAAGAGAGGAAAAGGAGTAGCGGTGCCGCGATATCCTCTTAAGGAGACGCACACCGTGATCATCAGAAGCTCACAAGTGCCGAACATACAGAGGCGCACATCAGATGCGCCTGGCCCCTTCCGACGCAGCAAGAAGGGCGCGGGGGTGAGAGAGACCGAGCGCTCCAGCTCAAAGAAAGCAGCACCTGGCGGATTGCCGTACTGCTTGGACACCCAAAGAGCCATGCAGCCAAGCAGCAGAAGCGGAGGGGACAAAGACAGACGGTACAATTTACATTTACATTAAACTATAACAAAGCCACCAGGAGATGAGGAGAAGCGGGAAGGCTCACTAAAGGGCGCCAAAATCAGCAACTGGTGGCCATTTTGATTTCTGTCATAAGAAACCCCAACTGCTCTATTAACCATGTCCATCTAAAGCTACAATAGAAAGGAGAAGAGGGTGCAGGAAGGAGAAGAGGGGAGGAGAGCAGCAGAAAAAGAGAAAAAAATAATGGCCTCCAACATTAACTCTACATGCAGAAAATAAACAGGTGCACCATCAAACCTACAAGCTTAAACATAAGCTAGAAGCAAAGGTGCTGCCTCAAACCAAAAAGCAGCTTCATTACATGCACCACAAACAAGAGGCTGCACTGCACATGTGACACTGCAATTACCAAACGATTTACTTAGCTGATTATCCAGAGCCTGACTTTCCAAAGTGAAGGAAGCTGATAGCTGCTATTTCCACAATAAGTTCCCTTAGCGCCCAGGGAAAAGAAAATATATATGGCACCGATTACCAGGAAAGATAAAGCGGTGACGGGCAAACCCGAATCCGAAGATATGGGCAACTCGGAAGAAGGAGGACAAGTTTTAGCAAGACATTCTGCTATAATGCATCAAAGGTGGCACAAATAGTTTTTTCATTTAAGTGGTGATGTTAAGGAATAAGATGCACATCAGAAAAAAGACAAGTCCATAAAAGAAATGGGATTGCGAGTAATGGAGGTAGTGTTGTTGATGTTGTTTATGTTATTGTTAAAAACTGAGGTTTACGTTACAATATGTCTTAAGTTTAAGCCAGGAGCTACCTGTAACACACAGCTCGGGCATGGAGGTATAGGAAGTGGTGGGGGATTTGGATACCAACCTGCAAGTACTTTCAATTTGGTCTCTCCTATAAACGAAACATGAAAATAATTTCATGGAACATAAAGGGCTTAATGTCCCCACATAAACGTTCAAAAATCGTTAGACACTTGGGCAAGCTGAAGCCTGATGTGGCCCTGTTACAAGAGACGCACCTCGCCACTAGTGATTTCTTCAGAATGAGGAAGTACTGGGTAGGAGAAGTGTTAGGCTCCTCGGCTATAAACAAGAAAAATGGAGTAATTATCTTATTAAAAAAATCCCTAATATATAACATACTATCAACAGAAACAGATGGGTTAAAGTACATTAAGAAAGCCCAGCGGGAGAATTATGTATCTATAATGTGTATGGCCCCAACAGGGACGGTACTGAGTTCTTTAAGAACCTAGGATTACGCATATTCACGGATCCATCGCGTTCAATTATAGTAGGAGGTGATATGAATACATTGCCAGTTCTGGAAGAAGATCATAAACAACACCTCACGGTAACCAAATTGGCAAATGACACGGGCCTAAAAAAGTTTAGCGAGAATACAGGACTTCGTGATGTATGGAGGCTAGGAGACCCAGATAGCAGGGAGTTTACTTTTTTCTCGAATGTGCACCATTCTTGGTCGAGAAATATTCAAAAAGCGGTCAAAAAGTGATCCCGGAAACTATAGGCCAGTAAGTTTAACCTCTGTTATGGGTAAAATGTTTGAGGGTTTTCTAAGAGATGCTATCCTGAACTATCTCACTGAAAATAAATGTATAACGCCGTTCCAGCATGGGTTTATGAAGGTTCGGTCTTGTCAAACTAATCTCATCAGCTTCTATGAGGAAGTTCATTCTAGACTGGATCAGGGTGAAGCATTTGATGTAATATATGTAGATTTCTCTAAAGCATTTGATACTGTGCCACATAAAAGGTTGGTAAGCGAAGTGAGAATGCTTGGACTGGGGGAAAACGTGTGCAAGTGGGTAAGCAACTGGCTCGGTGATAGAAAACAAAGGGTGGTAATTAACGGTACATACTCAGACTGGATCCCTATTACTAGTGGGGTACCACAGGGGTCAGTATTGGGCCCTATCCTCTTTAATATTTTCATAAATTATCTTACACATGGATTGCACAGTAGAATATCGATCTTTGCAGATGATACTAAGCTCTGTAAAGTAATCAACACAATAGAGGATAATGTGTTATTACAAAGGGATCTGGATAAGTTCAAGGCCAGGGCAGAGAAATGGCAGGTGAGGTTTAACACAGATAAATGCAAGGTTACGCACATGGGGAGGAAAAATCATTAAATGATTACATGTTAAATGGAAAAACACTGGGTAAAAGTGACATGGAGAAGGACTTGGGAATCCTGGTGGAAAGTAAACGTAATTGCAGCAGCCAGTGTCAGGCAGCAGCTGCCAAGGCAAATAGGATTATGGGGTGTATTAAAAGGGGCATAGATGCACATGATGAGAACATTATTCTCCCATTATATAAGTCACTGGTTAGACCACATTTGGAATATTGTGTAAAGTTTTGGGCACCCGTGCACAGGAAAGACATTGTAGAGCTTGAACAGGTACAAAGGTGGGCAACAAGAATGATAAAAGGACTGGGTGGACTGCAATACCCAGAAAGATTAGCAAGATTAGGGTTATTTAGTTTAGAGAAAAGATGGCTTCGAGGGACATAATAAATATGTTTAAATACATTAAAGGTCAATATAGAGATCTCTCAAGATTTATTTATACCTAGGACCGTATTAAGAACAAGGGGGCATCCTCTACGTCTTGAGGAAAGAAAGTTTCTACATAAACATAGAAAGGGATTCTTTACTGTAAGAGCAGTGGGACTGTGGAACTCTCTGCTAGAGGAAATTGTCATGGTGCATTCAATAACAGAGTTCAAAAAGGGTTTGGATGCATTTCTGGAGCATAATAAATATAACAAGTTATAATGACTAGGATTCTGGAGTAGGGACGTTGATCCAGGGATTATTCCGATTCCCAGATTGAGTCGGGAAGGAATTTTTCCCCTAAAATGAGGACAATTGGCTTCTGCCTCATGGGGTTTTTTTGCCTTCCTCTGGATCAACACTTTAGCACAACAGGCTGAACTGGATGGACGTCTTGTCTTTTTTCGGGCTTACAAACTATGTAACTATGAGAATAGGCAATTTCCTTACTACCAACAGCCTAACAGATAAAGTTCTGGAAGTGGATATTCCAGACATCCTCATATCTGACCATGCTCCCATAGTGCTAGACCTAGCTGACACATTCCCCAGAGGTCAGGACATTATCTGGCGCTTTCCGACAGCGTTAGCTGGGGATGACTCCTTTAAGGAGATGATTCAAGGATAGTGGCTGGAGTTTTATGCCGCCAATGAAGAACACAGTAATAATTCCCGACTGTTGTGGGAGACCGCCAAGGTAGTGCTTAGGGGGCGGATAATCAGTCATGTTTCCTACTATAAAAAGATGGTCAAAAAGAAATATTTGGAATTTAGTAAATTGCTCAGGGATGCGTATTCCGCCTTTGTAAGAGGCGTCATCAATAAACAAGCAACGCTGCCAGGAAGCCAAAAATATATTTGAAATCTGGTTGGAAAGAAGGGACAAATTGTATAGGACAAAGTTCGAAGCAGAGCTATTCAGGTTCAGTAACAAATCGGGCAAGTTACTGGCAAGATTGTCGAAGGCCCGTGATGCGCGTAGAGAAAAAGTATCCATGAGAGGGGGGATAGGAGTATTGCCACTGATCCAAAAGAAGTTAACGCTCTTTTTAGAGGGTATTATAGAAAACTATATCAAGATGCCAAAGGGGATTCAACAGAATTGGGAGAAGCTTTCTTAGAGCGCTAAAAGTTGGCCAAAATCTCAGATGAGCAAAGATAAATTTTAAACTCTTCCAATAACCCCAGAGGTGGTCCAGGAAACAATAAGAGCATTGGGAGCAGGAAAGGCACCAGGGCCGGATGGATACCAGTCAGAGTTCTATAAAATATTACAGGCCCGAAATTCCGGGGGTGGAGCCACTAGGCAAGGCCCACGGACTAGCTCCTAACGACCCGGTTTTTCCAGAGCAGCGTGACCCCAAGATGCTACACACGTTTGGAAGGGAGCCACCGGCATCTGGACCCCGCAGGGAAGCCCCGCAGTGCACAGCCCCGTAGGACAAGGAGTCAATAAGCGGATCTGCCGGCCTTGCTGCACATAGTGGTGGCCATTTTAACCCTCGGACCACTGTACAGCACCGTCGCAATCCTCATCTGGCTACGAGCAGGAGACCCGGCCGCCGCAACTCACGGCCGCTCTGCTCATAAAGGCATCGCCCCTGCCACACACGTACGACGACTGGAGCTACAAACAACAGGCCCAGAATCCGCAGCCATCACCACCTGCAGCTGCCGATCACAGCACGAAGCGGCGTGCACACTGGAGGCTTCACAGCCCGACTGCCCACACCACCGGAGGATCGCTACAATACCGACAGGTGGGACAGAGTGGGTGAGATAAGCAGCTCATAATCGCTACCCTTGGTGGTCAATGAGCACGAGTCCCCCCCTTCCCTCCCTCTCCACGCTTGTTAGTGGCGGAAACAGTGAACATATTGTGAACTGCCAGAAGCCACTAGAAGGCTAGGAAAAACCACAGCCCCCACAACCACAATAAAGACAGCAGCACTAGTTAACACCTGACAAAGGACTTTAAAGTTCAAACTTCTGAAGGCTGAGTCAGGGCTGTGATAATAGCTGGCGCTGAGCGATCCATATCATCACCTGAAACAGTGGAACCCTCTTCAGCGAGTCTTCTATCTGCAACATCCTCTATACTAAACGGACTTTGCTGCCATCTAGTGGACGTTTGTAGTAACTACTAGCTGAAGTGAGAAGGTTGATCTAACTACAAGTTCTGAACTATTGTTATACCAAGTTAAAGTGCCACCAACCTGTAACAATGTAAATTAAACATCATAATATGGTCCATCCGTCTGTAATCAATACCTAACTCTGCCTTACCTACGCCGGAGATTCTGAAGAAATACTTAACCTCTGGAGCCTCGACCACATCAAAAATTTCTGTCCTCTCAGGAACGCTCAAACTCCACCAAGGATAACTCACAGCCTCAAAGTGGAGCATTGCCCCGTCTCACACAGAATCAAACTATGGCGTCGAAATCTGAAAACAAGTTGCCAACCAGGCAATGGTCCCCATCTTCCAGCCCAGCGGACTCGCCCCGAAGAGACCAATACCAAGCGACCTCGATAGCACAAGAGGTGTCTAACCTCATAATGCCTCTCTTAGACAAGAGACTTGACAATTCCAGTCCTCAGTCAATTCTGTCTTAGCACAGATTACCAGCAATAGACAAAAAAATCAACGAGCTCAAGACCCGTACTGCTACATGCGAGTCAGACCTAGCTCTTCAGCAACAGACCGCCACTCAACACGAACAACACATCAGGATGCTGCCAGAAAAAGTTGACGAGCTTGAAAATAGAAGCCACAGGAGCAACCTCCGCTTTATAGGTATCCCGGAGTCAGTTAAAGGGGAAGACCTAACACACTTCGTAGCCAACGACATCCTAGCGGCCCTCAACCTGGAGTTTTCACAGGAGCTCCCACTTACGGAGCGGGTTCACCGTATGGGCTCCGTGCAACAAGGCAACAACCCACGACCTCGACCAACAATTTCTAAGTTCTTTCACTACGTCGTCAAGGAGCAAATCCTGAGAGCTTATCGGCAACAACGCACTCTTGAGGTCAGGGGTCAGAAGATATTAATTTTTCAAGACTTTTCAGCTAAGGTTACCGCTAAAAGAAAGCAATGCTCCCCAGTCTGCAAATACATACTGGATAATAACATCAAATTTCAATTATTGTACCCTGCCAAGCTAAGGGTAACTGAGGACGTCAATACCACCCTCTTCTCCGACCCAACGCAAGCAGAGGCCCATTTCTTCAGAGAGCATCAGGACCAAGACGGATGACCATCTCAATATGTTTCTCTCAGAAAGGACTAGTTCTACCCTTTCTTGACTTGGCCATCATTCTAGTCGTACAGTAAAATGTTTTATACTGTTGCCGTTTTCTCTAACCTCTTTTTCGTTTTAGTCCCCCCCCTCCTTCCCTCTCCCCTTTGGACACGTGGAACTCACTGCCCCAACCATCAACCAGCCATACCTGCTCGCTGGGACAGGTCGACTGGACCTCTGAAAGAGATTCCGCTCCTTATGTCAGGTCTTCTAGATGTTGGGTAGGATGAGTAATGCACACAGCACAAACACCACCAATATCACGCTAGACAAATTAAAATTTACTTCCTGGAACGTGGCCCGGCTTAACAACCCAGTAAAGCGCAAAAGAGTCATCTCTCACCTTAAACGTTTCCATCCAGACAGTCTTCCTCCAAGAAGCAAATTACTCAACGAAAACGCGGGGAGTGGCACTTCCTTGAGGTATCAAATCCGTGAGGAACATGCTGATCCGGAGGGAAGATACCTGTATATGTCCATCATGATTGACAATATTAGGTATAATCTCCTGAACATTTATGCGCCAAACACCCCCAACGCCGCCTTCTTCTCAGAACTCCTCCAATTTCTAATGGAAAAAGAAACTAACAACTTGGTGATGGGCGGGGATTTCAATGCTGTGCTCTCCCCGGACTTGGACAGATCATTCCCCAACCCCGACTCGAGAACAAAAAATAATAAAA